>PVKS010020611.1:0-36513 GCA_004027875.1 Aplodontia rufa | reverse complement strand
GCCTTTTCTTGGGGGGGTGGTGGTAGTGGAAGTTGAACCCAGGGGTACCCTGCCATTGAACTGGTTCCACCACCCTTCTATATGTTTTTTAAAATTTTGAGAAGACACAGGGTTTCCCTAAAGTGCCCAGGGTGGCCTTGAACTTGCCATTCTTCTGCTTTAGCTCCTCTTGAGTCCCTGGATTTATGGGTGGGTTCCACCTCACCCAGTACTCCTATCCCTTTTTGAAGTTTTATTTTGGCAGGGGATCAGGTCAGCACCACATGTTGCCCAGGCCAGCCTTGAACTTGCATTCCTCCAAGTAGCTCTGATTACAGGCACAAACCACCCTGCCCTACACCTGCAACTTTTTACAAAAGAATCATTACAGATTAGGAATCTAGTACTTTCCTTTTCTTTTTTCTTTTTTTGGTACTGGGAATTGAATTTAGGGGTGTTTAACCTCAAAGCCACATCCCCAGCTCTTTTTATTTTTCATTTTTTTATTTATTTAGAGAGAAAGAATCAACTTGTGTTTCATCTGGTTTTCATTGCTCCAACACTTAGTCATGTATGTGGTTCTGGGTTTGAACCCAGGTCCTTGTGCATGCCAGGAAGCGTGATATCACTGAGCCACCTCTCTAGCCCACAGTTTTTCATTTTTAGACAAGGTCTCACTGTTACTAAGTGGCTGAGGATGGCTTTGAACTTGTGATCCTCCTGCCTCAGCCTTCCAAGTCGCTGGGATTACAGGTGTGTGCCACCACACCCAACTCTATTGATATATTTAATAGACACTCTAGTGTGTATGTTGTTGAATCAAACAGAAGAAGCCTGAGATTGTATGACAATTTGAATTTCTAATCTGCAAAAGGAAGATGCAAAAAGAGACCATGAACACATGGTACAAGAGTTCTGCTTGTGGTAGTCATTCTGGTGAAACCGTTTCAGCCTCATGGCATCCCTGTGACAATACTTCCTAAAAAGGAATATAAGGATAAAGTGAAAACCACATAGCTCTAAAGGGACAGTAGTCAAGCATGGAGTGAATTCTACTGTTCCTGATGACCCTTATGTCCAGCCCCCTGAGCAGAGCTTGGCTGAAAGCCTGAGGAATTGCAAATCACCCCTCTCCTCTGGGAGGGAACACCTTATCCTTCCCTTGTTTATCAAAAGAGTTTTTTACTCAGTCATAAAGTGGAATGAAATTATGCATTTGTCTATAAATGGATGGAAATGGAGAACATCATGCTAAGTGAAATACGCCACACTCAGAAAATCAAGCGGCGAAAGTTTTCTTTAATAATGAAGTGAGAGCAAACTTAGGGAAAATAAATGTGTGTGTGAAATTGGATATCATAAAGATATAGGGAAGATCTGTAGAGAAGGAGATCCAGAGGGAGGGAGGAGGGGAGGAAGCAGAGGGAATGAATTTAACAAGATCATTTTATTTTTTTATTTTTATTTTTTTTATTTTATTTTTCGGGGCTGAGGACCGAACTCTGGGCCTTGTGCATGCTAGACAAGTGCTCTGCCACTGAGCTAAATCCCCAACCCCTAACAAGATCATTTTAGATGCATTTGTAAATATACCACAGGGAATTCCATCTGTAGGTATACATACAAAACATGAATCAAATAAATGAGTGGGGGCTGGAGCGGTGGCCCAGGGGTTCTGGCGCTTGCCTGGCATGCATGAGGACCCGGCTTCGAACCCCAGCATCACGTACTCAACAAAGTTTCAGAGCAAAGAAGCCACATGAAAAACCCGATAAAATTGATTCTCTTTTTCTCTCTCGCTGTCCTTCTCTTTAAAAAAAAAAAAAAAGTGAAAGGAAGGTCAGTAGAGTAGAGGGAGGAGAGGAGAGAAAGTAATGCATTCCAAGAACAGAAGTGAAATGGAGTAAATCAAATCCCATGCATGTATAATCTGTGTAATCAAAGAGATGAAAAATGAAGGAAATAAAGACAGAGGAAAGCTGTGGCTCAACAGTAACAGGTTTATTCGGAAGAAACCTGTGGAGGGGGCGCCCAGTGGAGTCTGGGACCCCCCTGATGCTTACAGCCTGGGGTAGATATAGAGGGAAGGAGGGGAGAGGGGGCCAAGGTGCGAGTTTTCTGGTTAAACTGGGTTTTTCAGTAGGGTGGCTATTAGACTGAGTTTTTCAGTAGGGTGGGATCTTCTGATAAGGGCCTGAGGCTATAGATTCCAACGAGGGCCTGAGTCGTAGAGACAGTTGAGACGTGGGGGATGGGGGGTGTCAGGGATTTCCCCCAGTGCCAGTAGGAAGGGTCCGGCCAGGTGGGTCCAGATGCAGACACTCCCTCCTAACAAACAAGGCACTACGAATCTTAAATCAGGGGTTAAGCATGCCTACCTGTGAAGAGAGGGAAGCCTGAGCAAGTTCCTGGATAACTCTTACCAAGAGCAATTTCGAAGAGGAATAAGAGGTAAGAGGCTGGGGTCACTAGGGGCAGGTGCTAGAGTCTCAGTGGGGTGTGACACTTCTGCTGAAACCAGAATGACAAGAGGGAGCAACATTGCTCAAGAAGTGCTTCAGGGAAGGCTGAGCAGTGCAGAGACTGGGAGGGAAAGTGAGTTTGGCAGGGCAAAATTTTGGAAAGAACACCAGTGTGGCTTTAGAGAGACTGGGCCAAGGTGGGAGGGGAAGGAACACCCAGGGCCTAGTCACAACACTAGTTGTCCATTGCTATGGGGCAGCATCTTACTGGCTCACTGCTGACAGTCACAGATGGTGACAATGTCACGGTTTCTGAGTAATGGGATGCAGACCAGTTTGGCTGGTGCCTGTGCCTCTAGGTCTCTCAGAGTGTGAGGCCCTGGCCTCCAGAGAGGCTCAGTTGGGGCAATCTGCCTCTGAGCTCACTTTTTTTTTTTTTAAGAGAGAAAGAAAGTGAGAGAGAGAGAGAATCAATTTTATTTAAATTTTCATGCGGCCTTTGTTGCTCCACCACATCACTGTGTATGTAGTGCTGGGGTTTGAATTTGCATCCTCATGCATGCCAGGCAAGCATCGTAACCACTGAGCCATTGCTCCAGCCCCCCCCTCCGAGCTCATTTCTGTCTTTTTGGCAGGATGCAGAGTGGCAGAGCCTCAGTGGTGTTCTGTGTGTTGGCCAGGACACTGTTGAGTGACTACCCCTGGGATTGTCCACAGGGCTGATAATAATGTCTCAGCTTCATTTCCTATCAGCAGGTTGAAAGAGAGGGAGAGGGAGAGGAAAAGAGAGAGAGAGAAGAGAAGGAAAGCAGGTGGGAGAGAGACAGACAGAAATGACACATCTTATAAATCTTAGAAGTGAATTCTCATGACACTTGCTGACCTCTGTTTCTTAGAAGCTGGATGGTGATTTGAATTCACCTAAAGGGGATGGGGCTACAAGCTTTGGGCACCAGAATGCTGTGCTGTTTGGAATCCTTTGTGGGGTGCCCACCTCATAAAATGAGAAGATGCAATTGGGACAGTTGTAAATCTCATAGGAAGCCATTGAAAGATCTATGGCAGAGGGACACAGACTCTGAAATTCAATCTCTTCAACCTTCCAGTGGTGCAGAGTGGGAAACATGGCTAACAGGGGAAGAGACTTTCCCTATCTCACTGTGGGACTCAAATCTGGGTAGAGTTGCATGTCATCTCTTGTCCCTCCCCTTCCTGTGCTCTGCCATCTGTATGTTTGTGTTTTACCAACTTGTGACTCCAGTATTAGGGTTTCACAGGTAACACGGGTACGTATGGGCACATAAATCTGACAACAACCTCAAAAACAGTTGCTAGAATGATTCCTGGTGAATATGTTGGGAAGCTAGGGAGGCCCCAGAAGGCACAAAGACTTATCCAGGGTCATACACATGGCCAGAAGGAGGGCTGAACCCACCTGTCTCCCCACACCTAGGAGCTGGCTATACCCTGTCTAGGGACCTGAGCCAGGGTGTTGATATAACTGTGTCCACTTGTGTATATGTCATGGGGAGAGGGGAACATTCAGCATCTCAGAGGAGCCTTTGGGATCATCTTGTGTGAGGAAGGGGCTCAGGTACAAGGACCCCTAAGGAAGTGATTTCATTTCCTTGGCAATGGAGCAAACAGAACTTGGAACCTTGGTTGCCAGGCACCCACTGTCCAGAGAGAGCTCCCCAGTTTACTTAGTTGTATTGAAACATCAAGGATTGAGCCATGAGTTCTTGCTGTCTACTGCTTTTCAGATGCTCATGCTTCAGGAAAGCCCTAAGTGGAGGTTTCTCCCAAGTGTGGAGGTGCTGGGTCAGTGCTTGGCCCCAAAACCTCTGGTGATTTTCTCCAAGGTACACAGGTGAGGTGGGACAACCCATGGTGGGTGAGCATAGGCAAGTTCACAGCTCTGATTCCCCTTTGGTAGCCTCACTCCACCCTTAGGTGAGAGGCAGAAGATGTTAGACGAGACACCCTCTTGGGCTTCTCTAGGTATAAAAACCTCCATCTGACTGGAGTGAATGGTCTTAGGGCCCAGAGGGTAGCTGGTGTAAAGTGTTTGGAAAACCCTGGGTCCTGTGGGGAGGACACACACAGGCCATCCTTGAGGAGGTGAGATAGAAGGGGCAGAGGTGACTGACTGCCTGGAGGGGGTGAGGAATCTGGGCCAGGAGAGGATTCTGCATTCCCTGGGGCAGTGCACCTGAGGGTTAGTGACATGAGATCTGGGATCAGGCAGAGCAGGTGTCTTTGAAAGTTTGATCCCATTTGGACCTCCTGTTCCTCCTCTGTGGAATATAGGACAGCAGCACCCCCAACCCTCCCCTGAGGGCAGTAGGAATACAAATTGAATGCGATAGCGAGTGACACTCCACTTCAGGAAAGACCTGACAACTCTGCTAATAACCCTGAGTCTAATGCTGTGTGCACAAGCCATTGAAATCATGCAGATGCTGTTCTAAATCACTAGTAATTAGAGAAATGCAAATCAAAACTAAATTAAGATTTCACCTCACTCCAGTCAGTTTGGCAAAGATGCTGAAGGGGTTACAGGGAGATAGGCACACTAGCACATTGTTGGTGGAACTGCAGACTGGTACAGCCGCTCTGGAAAGCAGTGTGGGGACTCAAAAAATTAAGGATGTCTCTACCATATGATCCAGCTATCCCTCTCCTGGGTATTTTCCCAGAGGAGTTATAATCAGCACATTACAGCGACACAGCAAAATCAATGTTCATAGCAGCTCAATTTACAGTAACTAACTTATGGAATCAACTCAGATGCCCCTCACTGGATGATGAATGGATCAAAAAACTTACACACAGACACATACACACACACACACACACACACACACACAATGGAATCTACTCAGCAATTAGAAACAATATTGTAGCTTTTGAAAGTAAACGGATGGCAATGAAATAAATCATGCGAGCAAGGTTAGCCAAACCCTGAGAGTAAAGGGTCGAATGTTTTCCCTCATTTTCAGATGCTACAGCAAAACCCAGGCTTGGGTGAAAGGTTGTCAAATTCATGTATTAGACCCAGCAAAGGCATAGAAACACATAATCTAGGCCAACCATAGATATGTGTGTGTGGGAACGGAGATAGATAGGGGAAGGGGAGAGGAAGAGAGGATGGGAGGATCTAGGGAGACAATCAACAATGTAGCATACTCTTCACCCCCCTGAGAATCCAAATAATACTTATGTAATCATTTAATTCTGTAAAATTCACAATTAAAGCATTTATATTGCTTGTAGGGGCAAAATATAGAAGAATCAAGAGACTGGGGTGTGGGTGATGTGGGGGTAATTCTGGTTTTAGAACAAATGCATATCATATTGCTACTTTATATGCATTTATGATTATACAATAACTCTACTCCTTAATAAATAATTTAAAAAAAGAAATCATGCAGACACACTGCAGAATATGAATAGTAAAGAGGTAAACGTTCAGGAAGCATTTTCATCTCTTCAAGGTATTTTTTTTTTTTTTTAAAGAGAGAGGGACAGTGAGAGAGACAGAGAAAGAGAGAAACAACTTTATTTAGTTTTTCACATGGCCTTGGTTACTCCAATACTTTGTTGTGTACGTGGTGCTGGGGTTTGAACCCGGGTCCTTGTGCTTGCCAGGCAAGCGCCGAAACCGCTGAGCCACCACTCCAGCCCTCTTCAAGGTATTTAAAGCCATGATAAAAATTTTTTAATTTGTATTTTATTTTTCTGTTTTTGTGTTATGGTGGATTGAACCCAGGGGTGCTTTACCACTGAGCAACTTCCCCAGGCCTATTGATCTTTTCTTTTGAGACAGAGTTTCACTTAGTTGCCAAGACTGGCTCAGATTACAGACATGTCCCCCCATGTCCTACCATGTTAATCTTCTTATAGGACTGCTAAGCTTTCCAACAAGGGTTAGGGGTAGACTGTCAGTGATGACGCCCCAGTTTATAACAATTTACACATATGTGCTTTTGGGAATGTCCTGGATGCAAACAAATTGAAGTTATCATGCATAAGAGACCTTGCTCAGGAAAAGGCCACCAACCAGCACCATCAAGTATATCCTGACATTTATCACCCTGGGAGCATTAGGCTCTGTCTGGAATGGGGAGAGCTGGCATGGGCAGGGCTCCCTCAAAGTCACAGGGCAGCTCTGTCTGGCTGCCTAGAGAAGGACAGAGTCCCCACCACAGGCAAACTTGCCCTGTGAACTAAGAAAGCTGAGACACGTCAGGGCCACCCATCTTCAGGCAGGTGCCAGCACTCAGGAGAGTGGATGACATAGGAGGAGTGGAGCTGCAGGTGCAGGAGGTCTGCAGGTGCAAGTGAGGCTGAGGGACACCACTCCCAGCTTGGGCTGGACACAGACTTCCAGGAGGAACAGAGCAGTCAGAGCAAGGTGGGCTGCCCAGCAGAGAGAAGAGAGAGGCCAGAGTCCACGGCATCAGTGGGGTGGTGGTGGAAGATACGAGCAGGAGCATCCTGGGCTCGCTGTTTCCCTGCAGGGGCCTCTGACTCCCCATGATTCTTATTGCAGTGTGTGCTCTAAGGGCTCCATGAAGGACATGGATTGAGCATCCCCACTACACTGCTGGGGAAACTGAGTCTTTGCCAATGAGCCCCGCTGGTCTACAGAGCGAGAGAGCTGGGGTCCAAGACTGAGGCTCTGTGGGGCCCACCTGACAAGGGGGATGCAGTGCATCCAGGTGTGACCTCTTGGATCTGCACTTCCATGGACCTTTGTTCCTAGTGCCTGGAGAGAAGCCTCATCCTGCCCACAGAAAGGCTGGTCCTGTTACATGGAAAGCCAAGGACACAGGGCTGGCCTTTCCCCTCCCAAGTACCAACACAGGTAGTGGGATGGCTGTCACAGGAGTTTAGTGATGGTAGAAGAGAGAATCAATTATATTTAGTTTTTCCTGTGGCTTTCGTTGCTCT
Organism: Aplodontia rufa; assembly: GCA_004027875.1. NCBI lineage: Eukaryota > Metazoa > Chordata > Mammalia > Rodentia > Aplodontiidae > Aplodontia > Aplodontia rufa. The sequence continues at coordinate 29,116 of PVKS010020611.1, read as the reverse complement.
GACACTTAGTTGTGTACGTGGTACTGGGGTTTGAACCTGTGTACTCGTGCATGCCAGGCAAGCGCCGTAACCGCTGAACCACAGCTCCAGACCAATGGAAGAAGAAAATTCATAGTTCACCTCTTTTTATTTAAAAAAAAGAAAAGCCTGTTAAAGCTTGTTCTTAAGGCATGGTGTTCACGGCAGGCAGGGCCTGATTGATGAGAGCAAGGCTTGGAGGATAAATGCACACAGCTTGTACAAGTGAAAACTTTCCTTCCAAGCAGGAGACATCTTAACACCAAGGAAATACAACCTGTGTAAAAGCCTGGTCTTGGGGAACAAAGGTCTGGACTAAGCTGCTCACACATGGCAAACTCAAGCATCAAGTTTGAGAGATCTGTAAACAGCAAGTAATCCCAGCCTCTGCTATAATTTACTTTATCATGCATAATGTCTTCAACTGCCAATATTTCTCTTGAATTAACACAGGCGGCCACCATTTGTATTCAGTTCGTAACAGATCTTGGTGTTAAAGTTTTTCAGTCCAAGTCTAATACACTTTCTTGGGTACAAAGCAGGGTTATTTACCCCCTCCCATGCTAAAATAAAAATCCACCATATCAGGAACAAATGTCTCAATCTTTACACCTCAGTCATGACAACTTGTATGCATCCGAGAGTTGGTGGATTTTGTTCAAATAACTGGAAGGTGACTCTAATTCCAAGAATGTTTCCCATTTTTTAAAGTGATAGAAACTGCTTTGCTAAAGATGAAGAGCTTCCTCCCCTACAAGATGCTTGCCACATCTGAGTCATGCGGACTATTGGGACCATTCAGCAGGTCAAACGCTTCCTGACCTCAGCTCCCAAATCTCACCTCCAGTATGTTCTCCCACACATTGCTGGTGATGGAAAGCAGAATTCATAGACTTGAATTTGGGTCCTTCCTCGGATGAAGAGGAAAATGAACCAAAGTAAGAGGACAGAAGGGAAAAGGAGGAACCAGACCAATTTTCAATGCTAAATTAAGCAAAGCAGAGCTGTAGCAAGCAGAGCTCATAGGGCTTCAGCCAGAAAAAGAAAACACCTGCTGCTTTGATAAAATGCTTTTGGTAACTTAATGTCCAACCTGAATAAGATGTATGTCTTTTCTATCAAACTTGAAAGACTGTGATGTATAACACACTCCCTCCTACCTCCACTTTAGATCCCCTCCCCCTTGAAGATAGTACTCCCTCTGCTGTGCATGCCCACCTCTTTCCGAGGACCCCTTCCAATACCCACCATCTTCATCCAGTGACCTTTGCTGACTCGCTTGCCCCTCACCACACGTATTTTTAGCTTTTGGCAACCCCACCACCACTCTCTCCCAGTCGCTGCCTACTTCCTCTTTGCACCTGCTTCCACTTTATTCCAGCCAATTGCGTAGACTGTGCACCTGAGCTTCTTCAATTAGAGCGAAGGGCAGTATCATGTCAGGCTGGAATTAAAAACCCCTGATTTCCTTCCTGGGCCCGCATTCTTTTGTCCTTTGGCCGAAGTAAATTTTCCGCCTTGCTCACCCACACCTGACCAGGTGTTTGATTTCATTTATAACACCAGTTAATTCCAGCATTTTGAGAAGCTGAGACCATTAGTAATAAATTGAACTTGCTAGGTGCAGTGCCTCATTGCCTGTAATCCCAGTGACTTAGGAGGCTGAGGCAGGAGGATGGCAAGTTCAAAGCCAGCCTAAGCAACTTAGCAAGGTACTGAGTAACACAGTGAGACCCTGTCTCAAAATAAAAAGTAAAAAGGGTTGATGATATGGCTCAGTGGTTAAGCACTGCTGGGTTCAATCCTGGGTTCCGGGAGAAAAAAAGAGTAATAAATTGAACTTTATTAGATAAGAAAGTAGGTAGTTGAGGCACTGAAGTTTTTGACTGATTGTGATTATAACTATATTGCAGTACTGTGAATCAAACTCAAGGTATCACTCACACTAGGAGAATGTTCTACCACTGAACTGCATCCACCACCTTTTATTTTATTCGAGACAGTATCTCCCTAAGTTAGGGAGGTTAACCTCAAACTAGCCTTTGCTTTGCCTCAGCCTCCAAGGAGCTGGCATTACCAGTGGCCACCACTGACTCCCAGTTACATGAGGCCTTGGAGTCTACAGGAATAAAGGAATAGAAGACTACAGCTGCAGGAAAATACAGGGCCAAGCAAAAATACTTTCTTTTCCTTTGGTGGTGTAATAATTTAGCACCATTCTCTTGATAGAAATCATCAGGAAAAAATGGGCTTACAGCAGATTCTTTACAGGGGAGATGGGTTTCAATTTCCCTTTCCGTGGGTAAGAGGCAATAAACCAGTAATCTTAAAACGTCAAAATTTGTGTTTAAATTGCACGTTCTGTTTCTTCATGTGGTGTAAGATATGCCCATCGATATGAGCATTATCCCTTTAAATGTCCCTTTAGGAGAGGTAGGAACAAGGTGAGCATCCTCTAGGCCAGTTGCTTTTTAATTTATTTTTAAATAATTTTTTAAATAGGATTTTATTTTTTATTGTAGTTTTACATATTGAAGTGTTTTGCTGTTATACTTTCATACATGCACACATCATATCCAAGTACTTTTTTTGAACCTATGAGAAGGCTTAACAAATATCCCTAAGAACAATTCCCACCTGAGCTGTCTGGTGAGGGCTCTTGTGGTGTGCAGGCCAGGTGGGGGTTAAACAGTCTCATGTGAGGAAGGTAAGTGTTAGCATTTTGATCACGTGATAGGTAGCACAGCTTGGTGAAACGTGTCTGTAATCCCTGTGGCTCAGGATTCAGAAACAAGAGGTTTGCAAATTTGAGGCCAGCCTCAGCACCATAGTGACACCCTGTCTCTAAATTAATTGAAAATGTCTGGGGACAGCTCAGTTGTAGAGCACCCCTGGGTTCAATCTACAGTACCAAAAAACATTTAAAACATGATAAAACCTTTTATTTCTATAAAAAGCACCTCTTAAAAGGAGAGACGGCAAATGTGCACATATCACAACTTTAGGTGAAAAGGCAAGCCTCCTGCATAGTTTTAATATTATTAGAGGGAATTGGTACAAAAGCTGAGAAAACTAATAGCAATCAAGGTTCAAAATGCATCTCTGGATTCACTTGTCTGCTCCCCCCATGACGCACCCAGGTAGTGGCAATGCAGCCACTGGAGATGAGACGAGACAGGCACACAGGCAAGAGGGGCCCCCAATTCTGCCTTAAGTAGGGAGTGCAGGAACCAGGACTTCAGTGGGCATATCTTTCCCCCAGAATTGTCTCTAGAGGGCAGTAATGATCACCAGAGTCCTCCTAAGGTACCAGGTAGGTGCAGATTCCTGAGGGCCCTAGAATTAGCAGGTTAGTAGAGAGAAGATATTATTCTTTCTTGGTAATGGGAATTGAACCCAGGGGTGTTTTACCACTGAGCTACATCCCTAGCCATTTTTTATTTTAAAGACAGGGTCTTATTAAGCAGCTTAGGGCCTTGCTTAGTTGCTAAGGTTGGCCTTGAACTTGTGATACTGCTGCCTCAGCCTCCTGAACCTCTGGGATTATGGGCATGTACCACCATGCCCAGAAGTTGGCATCCTTTGATTGATAGTTTCTCAGAAAACCTTCACTGGAATTTTTCAAAGTGATCAGAAATCAATACATGCAATAGAGGAGTGAAGAATTCCCAGGGAATTCTTTTACAGTGGGCTGGGGTCTTTTCTCGCTGGAGAACACTGTTTTAGCATGACCCAGGTACCGGGTTCTGTTCACAGCAATGGATACAAGAAAAAGTTCTACACAACTACCAAATTTCTCTTATTCATTTCTCAAGGAATTAACCATGACAAAGTGGTTTCCTTTTAAAAACTGTAGCATTGAGGTTTGAACCCAGGGACAGTGTGCTATCCTCCCAGCCATTTTTAATCTATATTTTGAGACAGAGTCTTGCTAAATTATCTGTGCTGGCCTCAAACTTGCAATTGTTTTGTTTCAGCCCTCCAAGTCTCTGGGATTGCAGGTGTGCGCAACTGCACATGGTAAAGTGTGATCCTCTCAATTCTGGCATTTACGTTCCCTTCAGAAGTTGGGTGCATTCCGAATCTTTCCTTTGTATGTATGTACCAGGGATTGAACCCAGGGGTGCTCTACCACTGAGTCACATCCCCACCCCTGCCTTTCTTTTTTTCTTTTTTCTTTTCTTTTCTTTTTCCTTTTTTCTTTTCTTTTTCTTTCTTTTTTTTTTATATGGTCTTGCTAAATTGCTTGTGGTCTTGAGAAGTTGCTGAGGCTGGTTTTGAACTTTCAGTCCTCCAGCCTCAGCCTCCTGAGTTGCTGGGATTATAAGTGTGTGCCATTGCACCTGGTCCTAATCTTTCCTTTGTGTTAGACCTGGTGTCATGTAAGTCAGGGGTCAAGAATGAACAACATGCTATTTCAAACCCAAAAGACAGGAAACGATTTAGAAAACACATTAGAACTTGTTCACTCACTTCAAGCAACTGAACCCAACTGAACGGTAAGTCAGTGTTCTACCAGTGAATTCAGTCCCCAAGTCCACTGTAGAATTATTTATTTTTTGTTTTTTGTAGTACTTGTCTTGGATCCCAGGGCCTTGCACATTCCCTCTGGGAATTCTTCATAACTACTCTATTGCATCAAATGATTTCTGTTTGTTTTGCATAATTCCAGTGAAGGTTTGCCAAGAAAATGCCAGAACTAAAAGATGCCAACTTGTCTTCTCTGTAGTAACCTGCCAGTTCCGGACCCACAGGAATCAATATTTACTGGTGCCTCAGGAGAACTCTGGTGATCATTTCTGCCCTCCAAAGATTGTTCTGGAAAAAGACATGCCTCTGCTATCCTGGTTCCTGCATTCCCAACGAAGGCAGACTTGGTTGCCCCCCTTGCCAGAGAGCCTGTCCCTTCTCATCTCAAATGCAGCCACTCCCTGGGTGCGTCATGGGGGGAGAAAGCAGTGAATCCAGAGATGCATTTTGAACCTTGATAAGCTATTCATTTTCTCAGCCTCCCTCTAATAGTATAAAAATAATGCCAGCTCCTTGCCTTTTTTCTGCAAAGGTGTGACATGTACACATTTGACTTTTCTTCTTTTAAGAGTTATGTTATAGGGTTGAAGCAATGGTGGAAGCAGTTAGGGTGCTTGCCCGGCATGCGCAAGTACACGGGTTTAAACCCCAGCACCCACGTACACAGCTAAGTGTTGGAGCAATGAAAGCCATGTGAAAAACTCTATAAAAATTGATTCTGTCTCTCTCTTTTTCTCTCACTGTCCCTCTCAAAAAAATTTCAAAAATAGCATGGCTTTATGCACAAGAAATTATTTTTCATTTCTTTTATGTCTTTTCACACTAATTTCTCTTTCACTGAACTTGAAGTGGTGGTCGTGTTAACAATAGGGCCAGAGGTTCTCTGTTGACTACCAGGTTCTATTTTTATGGCACGAATGAATCTGCTCCCCAGATTTATCTCATTCAAAAGCTCAGCAACACACAGGAAGCCAGAACCAATACCTGCCATCATCCATACCCCCACAGCTGTGAGATCCATGTGCTTGGAAGGTGCATTTTCCAAATTGGGACGTTATCTTCATGAGAAAATAAAACATGAACTGGGTGATAGCGATTGATGCAAGCATTCATTGGCAAGCTCTTCTTCCGTGACACTCACGTACCTTCCTGCACTCTCTCAGTGCTGGTGGCTGTTTGGTTCTCTGTGCTTCCCATACTACTACACATTGAAGAAATGAAACTGGAAATTTGTAACTTTCCTAAAGTCTTCTAGCGTATGAGAAGCAAGGCACTCATTTGAATTATTCTGACTTTTCCCAAGCTCTTCCATTTCTGTGACCCTGCGAAGCAGTCTTGGCAGGCTCTCTGCGCAGTTGAATCATATCCTTACTCCGAGAGGGCAGAGTAGGAGGGGGTTCCGACTATCAGTATGTGGCCTGTGGTCTGCTCATCGCAGCCTTTTCCAGATTCTGTAAAGGTATTGTATAGACCCCTTGTAAGTACTGAGTATCTTCCTCTAGAGACAAGGAGGGAAAGTTACATTGAGAGCTTATAATCACAGATGCTGAATGACTTCAGTGCCGTGATCGTCCATTAGCTTTCCTGGTTAATGTTATGCAGGGACGCAAGACCAGGCGACCTGCCAGGGGAATCATCTCCAAGGGCTGGTGAGCCAGGCGTGTGTGGCACCATGCCGTGTTTTCTTCTTTTCCCTTCTCCTAGCTTTTGCCCTCTCTTTCCCTTTGTCCTTGCTGAGGCCATTGGCCTGGGGTGGGGATGTGGAGTGAGGTGAGGAACATTCACAGGCGTTGCTTGGCCTCTCCACACTGAGGCCACAACTGTGTAGGCTTGACAAGACCCATCTCACTGGGTTGATGGATGACTTCCCTGGGTAAACCCTTCCCTTGCTGTGCATGGGACAATGGCATATCAATTCAGCCTTGGTAAAGAGAGTCCAGCTGTAGCCAGGTCTGGAGGTGTACACCTGTAATCACAGTGGCTCAGGAAGCTGAGGCAGGAGGATCACAAGTTAAAAACTAGACTCAGCAATTTAGCAAGGACCTAAGCAACTTAGTGATACACTGTCTTAAAATAATTTATAAAAAAAATGGGCTGGGGATGTGGCTCAGTGTTTAAGTGCCCCTGGGTTCAATCCTTGATATAGGGGGGGAAAAAGTGTCCAGCTTTATAGCAGAGAAGGGTAAAATTCCCCTGTTGTGTTGTAGTTTCCTTATTCAAGAGGGCTCCTGGAGAGTTCATTTATCTTCTCTTCTTCAACTGAGGCTATCACCCCCACCTAGCTTGCTGCTGTGTGCCATTGTTTTCAACCCATCAGGGCTTTGTTTACACCACAAAATCCCTGCCAGACAGCTCAGGTGGGAACTGTTCTCAGGGATACTTACAAGGTCCTAGGTTCAAAGGAGCAGCTGGCCCAGATGACACTTACCCTGTTCTCACCTCTCCTAAGGGGACATTTTAGAGTGATATTGCTCATATCACTGGACATACTTTACCCCACTTGAAGAAACAGAATTTGTAATTTAAACACAAGTGTTGACATTTTAAGGTTACTGGTTTGCATTTTAAGGTTACTGGTTTCCTTCCACAGGAAAGGAAGCTGAAGCACATCTTCCCTGTGAAGTCTGCTGTATGTCCATTTGTTTCTGAATGATTTCTACCAAGAGAATGGTGCTAAATTCTTATGCACATGAACTATTGGCAGGCAAAAAAAAATTTATTTGTTGTTAGTCTTTTATTCATTTCTTCTTACAGATTAAAGTGCCTCATGCAAGTGGGGCTCAGTGGTGCCAGCAGATAATACCAGCTACTTGGGAAGCTGAGATATGAGGATTGCAAGTTTGAGGCCAGCCTCAGCAACTTAGAGAGACACTGTCGCAAATAAAAGAAAAGGGTGGTGGACAAAGCTCAGTGGTAGAGCACTTGCATACTGTGGGGTCCTGAGGTTGATTCCTAGTACTGTGACATTATGATCATAACACTTAAAAAAACTCAGTGCCTCATCCATCTCATTTATTACTTTTTTAATTTCAACTTCTTATTGACTCTGTCTCATCTACCCTGAATTCCAATTTTGGAATTGCTACCATAAGCATTTTCTTTAAAGAGAGATAGAGAATCAATTTTCATTTAGTTTTTCATGTGGACTTCATTGCTCCAACACTTGATTGGGTACGTGGTTCTAGGGTTCGAACTCACATCTGCACACATGCCAGGCAAGCGCTGTAACTGTGGAGCCACAGCTCCAGCCCCTTCCATAAGCATTTCTTTTTTTTTTCTTTTCTTTCTTTCTTTCTTTTCTTTTTTCAGGGCTGAGGACCGAACTCTCTGCCTTGCGTGTGCTAGGCAAGCGCTCTGCCACTGAGCTAAATCCCCAACCCTGACCATAAGCATTTTACTAAAGCAGCAGGTATTTCCTTTTTCTGCCTGAACTTCCATGAGCTCTGTCTGCCTCAGCTCCGGTTTGCTCAATTTAGCATTGAGAATTATTCTAGTTCTTCCTTTCCCCTCCGGTTCTCTAACTTGTGTCCATTTTCCTCTTCATCTGAGGAAAGGAACAAAACTCAGGTCTACGAATTCTGCTTCCCATTGAGGTAGAAAAAGTTAGGCAGTCTGTGTAGGCAGAGCCATGTGGGTTGATAAGGAGATCAACTTTCCTGAGAAGGCAAAGACATCCCCCAACGCTAATGAGGGTCAGACACCACTCCCTGCTGCTAAGCAAGAAACCACATTCTTTCTATTGGTGCCTAAGGCATGGATCAAAGAGCCTAAGGCATGGATCAAAGACTGGACCAGAATTCCCTGCACCTGTGTGCTAGGTACAGGGGCAGGGAAGCAGTGACCAATCCAGGAGAGGTCATCATATAAAAGGGGCAAACCTCACTGACTCATCAGCTCTGTCCCCTTCCCCCACTCTGGGGGAAGTCTTATTCTAGAATAAGACTTGTCTACTACGCTTGCCTCGGTGTCCCTCGGTTTCATTCTTCGACCCTGAGAGGACATCACCGGCATCACCATCATGCATCACCATCACCAGCAAGGAGTGGTAGAGCATCGCAGAGGTGTAAGGAAAGGAGATTTGAAGATAACAGTGACTCCTTTTCCGGTTATGTGACAGCGTTATGCTGTGGACCTAAGTGGGATCACTTCAGAAGATCAGTCCTGCCTTCTTCTTCAGCAAATACTTATTTGGTTTGACTTGTGAAAGCCTGATCAGCACATTGAGCGGGCACTTTATATTCTAGTTAACTATCAGCATAGCTAAAGAACTTGCTAGAAAATGAACCTGGGCTTGATTGATAAAGCATCCTGGAGCACCTCAGCATGTGATGCTGGACCCCAAGAGCTGAGATCAGGAAGGATTTGGCCTGCTGTCTTCAATTAATAGTTCACTGACTTATGGGGCTGGAGCGGTGGCTCAGCAATTACGGCACTTGCCTGGCACGCGCCCGTACATGAGTTCAAAACCCAGCACCACGTGCAACAACGAAGTCTAGGAGCACTAAAAGCTACATGAAAAACTAATAAAAACTGATTCTTTCTCTTTCTCTCTCTCCTCTCTCTCTTGCTGTCTATCTCTCTTTAAAAAAATAATTCACTGACTTAGATGTTCTAAGTTTCTTGAAGAGAAAGAGGATTTTCATCTTTAGCAAAGGAGTTTCTATCACCAAAAAAGTGGGAAGCAGCTGGGCATGGTGGTACTCGCCTATGATCCCAGTGACTTGGGAGGCTGTGACAGGAGGATTGCAAGTTGGAGACCAGCCTCAGGTACTTAGCGAGGCCCTAAATAACTTAGTGAAACCCTGTCTCAAAATAAAAAAGGACTGGGGATGTAGCTCAGTGGTGAAGTGGCCCTGGGTTCAATCCCTGCTATCTAAATAAATAAATCAATGAAAAGGACACAATGGGAAAACATTCTCTGAATTAAAGTGACCTTCCACGAATATTCACACAAAATCCACCAACTCCCAGTATATAAAAAAGTTGTCCTGATTGAGGTGTGAAGATTGGGACATTTGTTCCTGATATGGTGGAATGCTTTTATTTTAGCTTGGGAGAGGGGGAGATAACCCTGTTTCGAACCCAAGAAAGTATATTAGACTTGGACTGAAAAACATTAGCACTAGGACCTGTTATGAACTGTAAAAAAATGGTGGCTGCCTGTGTTGATTCAAGAGAAATACTGGGGCTGGAGCGGTGGCTCAGCAGTCACAGCATTTGCCTGGCCTGCATGAGTACACGGGTTCAAACCCCAGCACCACATACATAACAAAGTGTCAGAGCAACGAAAGCCACATGGAAAACTGAATAAAATTGATTCTCTCTCTCTCTCTCACTGTCCCACTCTCTCTCTAAAAAAAAAAAAAAAATCTGGGGCTGGAGCAGTGGCTCAGTGGTTACGGCACTTGCCTGGCATGCGCAAGTACATGAGTTCAAACCCCAGCAAAGTCTCAGAGCAATGAAAGCCGTGTGAAAAACTCAATAAAAATTGATTCTCTCCGTCTCTTTCTCACTTTCTTAAAAAAAAAATCCCTCTGAAACTGGCATGTTTGTAGTAGATACAATGCCTGCATCAATATCTATGCCAATTATGAACCTTTAAGTGTATTCTCTAAGGCCACAGTCATCAGAAAAAATGATCTCAGAAACCCTGTTCTTACCTCACGTGGTTTCTGCAAAACGCCTGCCTTGAGCCTTTCACTTTATTTCTGGCACCCATAATTTTCCTATTGGTTCAAGTATCCCTAATTTCTTTCCCTGCTTGGCTTTTGTAGACTCATGCCTCACTTGTGTCATGTACACGGCTTTTAAATTCAGTTTACACAGCTTTTAAATTCAGTTTCGGGGCTGGAGCGGTGGCTCAGTGGTTTCGGTGCTTGCCTGGCAAGCATGGGGACCCAGGTTCAAACCCCAGCACCACGTACACAACTAAGTGTTGGAGCAACTACGGCCATGTGAAAAACTCAATAAAGCTGTTTATCTCTTTGTCTCTCTCACTGTCCCTCTGTCTTTAAAAAAAAAAAATTCAGTTTCATTTCAATGCCTGACCTTGTAAAATAGTTCAACTTGTCTTAGTTATCCACAGGCCATGGACACATTGACACCCTGCTTTTTATGATCCACATAGGCATTTCTTCTTAGTACAGCTAAACCAGAAAGATCCTTGGGCCCTTTCCAGTCACAGAAGTAGTAAGCCACAAGATTCATAGGGACTTCCTTTCTCTCTACCTTGAAATAGAGATTAAATAGTGGTAGCAAGCTCACTGCAAACTTCAGGAGCCAGGCATAAAACACTCAGATATTTCTCGTGTTGGGTATTTGTGCCATCTGTCTTACATATTTATCCACCATCATTTTAGACATCTAATGACACTGCTACTGTCACATACGGAAAAATTCTGTTAGCTCACAACCTTGCTGTTTTCATGTTCAGATATAGCTACCTCTGGAGACTTACCTTTGAAGTTTAGAAATGTTTAGCAGATGACAAAGATCAAGATAGTACTTCTATTCTAGTAATAAACTTGCCCTTCAAAAGACTTCCAAGCAGGGCTGCAGCATTGGCTCAGTAGTTATGGCACTTGGCCAGCATGCGTGAGTACACGGGTTCAAACCCCAGCACCCACATACACAACTAAGTGTCAGAACAACCAAAGCCATGTGAAAAACTCAATAAAAGTTGATTCTGTCTCTCTCTTAAAAAAAAAACACACACACACAAAAACCTCCCAGCAATACCCAGCCATGTGTAGAGGACTCTATTACTCAAGGCAGGGCCAGAGGTGCCATTTGTAATACATATTAATGCAGTTAATACAGTGACCTATACATCACTAAGTAACCAGCTTCTTTCTAAAATGCAGAAAAAGGATGAGTAATTTTTACTAGCACATCTTCTGAAAGTGATCAGAGCAATTGCCATTAAAAAATGTCTAAAAATCCAGAAGAGACCATTCCACACAACCATATTTTTGAATGAAAACAATTTTATTTCTTAGGACTCAGTCACATCTGTTTATGGCTGCCACTGGTCCCCCTATAATGGTCCAGGTGATGACAGCTCTTATGTTATTTTCCAAGAACTAACTCTTTTAAATGTTAATGTAGAAGATATGTTCATGCTGGATATTTGCATCCATACTATGGTAGAACAGACTACTTCATCGAAGGATGCCTGAGCCATGTTAGCTATCACCTATCCCCCACTCCTGTGAAAAGTTAAAACTCACCTCAATTGGCTTTCCTAAGTCTCCTCTATAGGAAGAGATATCTTGGGGTTGCTGATCATAGGGGATATGATGCTATACCTTAATATATCAAGAACATCTGAGAGGGAATGGGAAAGAGCAGGACTTTCGTAGCTAGGCTGAGGCTTAAGTGCACACGTGTGCACACCTGCAAGCCCTAGGTCCTGTGCTAGAGAAAAAGAAATGATCTCTGAGCTATGTTTAGAACATAGTGAATTAGAATATTTTAAGTATCCAAAAATCTCCCTTTGTTGAGAACCATTACTCCAGGGATTGCAAAACTCTTATCACTTCTTAATTTGTTAGCCAACACATTTTGCCCCCTAGTGGCCATTCTGCAACGTTACTGAGACACTTTGAGCAGCAGCAAATAGGAGAAAGGGTGTTTCTACTGACATTTAAGAAACAGTCAGAGATCTTGCTAAACATCTGCTACATACAGGGTAGTCCTCACAGCAAAGTATTATTTTGAGCAAAAATTTAAATTATGCCAAGACTAATAAAGAATGGTCTAAAGAAATAATGCATCTAAGCAATTATTGCCAATACCTGCTAACATCACAATAAGAGAAAGTGCTTTTTGAGAAAAATGCATGATACTAATTCTAAAGTTTTCTTGCCTTCCTCCACAAAAGTGAACTTCACTTTTTTTTTTGTACCAGGGATTGAATCCAGGGGTGCTTAACCACTGAGCAACACCCTCCACCTGCTTTTTTTTTTTTTTTTTTTTTAATATTTTGAGTCAGGGACTCACTAAGTTGCGTGGGTCTCACTAAGTTGTTGAGGCTGGCTTTGAACTTGCGATCCTCCTGCCTCACCCTCCTGAGTTGCTGGGATTACAGGTGTGTGCCACCATGCCTGGCTTTGAACTTCAATCTTATCCAGCTTCTAAACCAACTACCAGTTTACAGGAAATGCAGGCGATAGAGGAAAAACGTTAAATGATACCATGGCAACTTCAGTCAGAAAAAAACCCCAGAAAAGTCTGCAGGACAAATTACAGTTTCCTTAATAAATAAATTTCAAGAAAACAAAAGAAATAAGAGAATCTTTTTGATTTTAAATAGAATTGAGTTATATTAACCAATAGAATATATGGCTCTTATTTCTAGCCTGCTGTAATAAACTTAAAATGTACTTCAAAATTCCAGTAGCAGAATTTGAAAATTTAATGCTTTTGAGGAAGTACTACTGATTTTTTGGATGGAATAATGGAATTGAGGTAATAGGCTGAAAAGAATCCATATATTTTGGGAAAATGTACTCAAGTATTTAAAGAAGGACTGATTTGTCTATAATGATCTAAAAAGAAAGTTTGTTAGGTATATGGAGAAAATAAGTTTGGCCATGAGTTTATAATTGTTTTAATTGAGTGATGGTACATGGAGGGTAATATACTATTTTCTCTAATATTTTATATATTTGAAATAGTTTTTAACAAAAGTCACCATAGAAAAATATCATCAGATTCATGACAAACAAGATATTTGCAATACCCCAATATAAAATATTTTTATATCTAGAATAAGAAAGATATCCTTGAACATAATAACCAATAGAAACACAGTTCTCAAAAGAGAAGGTACAAATGAGTTTTCTTGTAAAGAAAATAAAGATGGGGAAATTTTTCAAAAAGCTTATTCTTGTATTCTTGCTCTTTATAGTTTATCAAATTCACTTACTATTCTTTCATGATGGATGATGAATAACATCATCAATTCCTTTTTTTTTTTTTTGAGAGAGAGAGGGAGACAGTCAATATTTTTTTCATGTGGTTTTAGTTTTTCCAATACTTAGTTGTGTCTGTGGTGCTGGGGTTTGAACCCAGGTCCTGGTGCATGCCAGGCAAGCTCTCTACAGCTGGGCCACCTCTCCAGCCCCTGATTCCTTATTATTCTTCCCCCTCCCCCCCATTCTTCTTTTACTTCTTCTAGAGGGACAGTGAGAGAATCAATTTTATTTAGTTTTTCATGTGGTTTTCGTTGCTCTGACACTATGTTGTGTACTTGGTGCTGGGGTTCAAACCTTCGTACTTACACATGCCAGGGAAACGCCATAACTGCCAAGCTACCGCTGCAGTCCCTTCCTCATTATTCTTAAGTAATGGTTTAAAATCTGCTTAAAACATATATTAGAGGGGCTGGAGCAGTGGCTCAGTGCTTTCTGTGCTTGCCTGGTAAGCATGAGGACCCGGGTTCAAACCCCAGCACCACGTACACAACTGAGTGTTGGAGCAACCAAGGCCATGTGAAAAACTAAGTAAAAGCTGTTTCTCTCTTTCTGTCTCTCTCACTGTCCCTCTCTCTTTAAAAAAAAAAAAAAACCATATATTAGACTCTCTTCATAGTAAGAAAAGTAACATATCATTACATATTTAAGTTTTTAAAAGATAATGCAAATTATTATTTTTTTAAAAGGACAGTGAGAGAGAATCAATTTTTATTGAGTTTTTCACGTGGCTTTCATTGCTCTGACACTTAGTTGTGTACATGGGTGCTGGGGTTTGAACCCCGTGTACTTGGGCATGCTGGGCAAGCACTATAACCACTGAGCCACCGCTCCAGTCCCGATAATGCAAATTATTAAACATGCCAAAGAAAATAAAGTTTAATAAGTTAAGCTATTTTATGGAGGGTTTTTAAAAACTTTAAACTATCACTTATGGCATTATGTGTATAAATATACTCACTTATTTGCATTGTAACAATATGTAGTTTGGCATTGTTTTAAAACATTGAGGTTTTGATACATTTCTACAAATGACGGCATATTATTTCCCCTATAAATGTGTATGCTATCATTTTCATTTAGCTATTCTTTCATTTATATACATTCATGAAAAATATATTTACCCATTAAATTTTTTTGATATTTAAAAAACTTAACTTTTCAGAGCTGAACCCATAAACATACAAGTTAAAGCTCACTCCAATCCGAGTTGAACTTTTCATGTGAACCTAGAAATTCATAGACATCTTCATCCAGCAAATGTGTTTTAGGATTGGTGTGGCGTGGGATGTGTGACTTTTTCACACCCATCGCAGACTCCACATGGGGACCTGTCACCGACCCCAACTGGAACGGCGCCTGGGGTCTCTAGACGTCACCTTCCCGGAGCCTGGCGGAGGGCTGAAGCCACCACCTGTGACCGTTAGCGCCATCCACGCGCCCGGGGCTCGCGCAGCACCGCGCTCACCTTGCCGCATCCCGGCGGCCCCCATAAGAAGCGCGAGCGGATTTCGTTGGTCTCCAGGAGCGCGCGCAGCAGGGTCCGAACCCCCCCGCGGGTCTCTGCCCGACACAGTCCGGCAGCGCGTCAGGGCGCATCGTGGCCGGCGGCTGGCTCCCCAGGGTCTGCCGGATCTCCGACGTGGGCAGACTCGCCGGGGGCCCCGAAGGCGGCGTCCGCGTTGCAGGACCCCGGATCATGGTAGCCGTCGCCGTCTCCCCGCACCTCCTCCTCCTCCTGCTCCTCCACTTCGGCCTTCCGCGCCCAGACGCGCTCACCGCAGCGCGCCGGCCTCTCGCCCGCCCCTTGCCTCTCAGAACAGCCGGCGCCAGCCACACCTAAGTGCTCTCCCCGCTCTCGGTGTCGCTGCTCTAGTCCACTGTCCGGGTCGCCAGCTGCTTCAGCGCCCAGCTCTCAGACAGCCGAAGCCGCTAGGCCCCAGGAGCCGAGGGCGCTTGGGCCCACTGCCCCAGGCAGCAGGGTGGAGCAGCAGACAGAGCTCCAGGTGAGTGCTGCGCGGCGGGCATCGACTGCTGACACCCAGGGCGCTGCACCTGCTGCAGCTGCCGTGCGAAAGGGTCGTCTTCGGTGCCTGCCGCACACCCGGTGCTGCGCGACCCTGGCTAGAGGAGGCTGCAAAACGCGCGCCGGCCAAGGGAGAGCGCCTCTGTTGACTCAAGAGGGGAGCTCCCACGACCGTCAGCCCACCTCCCTAAGTGTTCAATACTTGAACTTCCTCTGGATGTGACAGAGGTCTCTAAAACGGGATAGCAGCAAGTTAATATTTAATAGCTCATGGACAGAAATTCCCGAAATATCAGGTAAGTTAAAGAAAGTCCATCTTAACAGAAATCGTCAGAACAGAAAAAGTATTTAAAGAAAAACAGAGTATCATTTTCTACTTAAAGGAAAGGGAGAGATCTACTACATCAGGGGAATAAGAAATTAGGCATTAGAAATATATTCCTGGTTGTGGGATAAAGCTATTTCATTGGATTTCTTTTCAGAGGTTTGGAGAAATATTTTCCAAAAACTATATTCCATTTCCTTTGATTCTATCCTCACCAAAAAAATTTTGCAATCAATAACTGCATTTCTCAGATATATATTGAATGATTAAGGAAAGGGGATATACCAATATTCAAAACAGATGCTCCCTTTATATGTCAATACGTCAGCATCCTGAGCTCTATTTTAGTCTCATTTGTAGGTAATTTGACATCCATCAATAGGTATCCAAAAGTTTATGATTAATATAAGAAATATTCAGAGATCGGATAACATACCCTGTGGGGAAAATGACCATATTTAACATTGTACAGTTGACTTACAGGTGACAGTTCAAATGAGGGAGTGATATCCACTGGGTTCTTACTGCTTAGGGAGCATTACCTGTTCCACCTTATGTAACAAGAGTGTACACTTCAATTAACTTAAGTATCCTAAGTCAAAAGCATCTGTTTTAAGCTGGGAGACACAGCTGTCTTTCCCCAACTGAAACTTTAATGGATATAACAATAAAAGTTAAGTCATTTTTCTTGAAAGAGAGAGAGGGAGGGAGAGAGAGAAAGAGAATTTCATTTTTTCATCTGGTTTTTGTTACTCTGACACTTAGTTGTGAATGTGGTGCTGGGGTTTGAACCTGGGTCCCTGCACATGCCTGGCAAATGCTCCAACTGCTGAGCCACCCCTCCAGCCCTGAGAAGTTAAGTCTTAAAGATTAAGTCTTAAAAAGTTAAGTCTTAAAAAAAGTTAAGTCTTAAAAAAAGTTAAGTCTTAAAAGAAATAGTTTTAGATAAAATCTGTAACCTATGGAAGCAACATTAACAAATATTTTACCAAAATTTGAATTTTATGTGTGTTTAACTCTGATTGCATTTGAACTTTTAACAAATATCTCTCAACTCTGAGTTAAATGGAACCATTATGGTGGTATTACTTTGTTAATCCATAAATCTCCAGTCACACTCATACTTGATATGCAGTTTTGTTCATTTCAGTCATATTTTTCTTCAGTTTTGAAACAGTTTTGTTTTGTGGTTACTATGCCTTGAATATTTATTGGACTGGAATTTATGTGGCAGTTAAGGACATGGGCTTTTGAGTCAAACTCTAGGATTTTTTTTTTTGTTTTTTTTTAAAGAGAGGAACAAAGAGAAAAAAGAGAACCAATTTTATTTAGTTTTCTATGGACTTTCATTGCTCGGACACTTCATAGAGTACATGGTGCTGGGGTTTGAACACATATACTCACGCATGGGACAATGTCAGAAAGGCAAGTGGAGAAAACTAGAGGTAATTGTCAGAACGCTGAGGGTGGATGTCCCTTCCCATAGGGGCCTCCTGCCAACCAGACAGGGCCTCTAACCAATGCACAGATGCCTCTTCTCAGAAGGTGAAGTCCCAGCCAAGGGTCAGCTCCAGGGACATTAGTCCGTTTTCACCAAAACGAACACAACGCAGGGGGCTGTGTCAGGGTTCTAGAATTCTCAGGACTAAGCCCACTGCCTTCCTAGGATGAGGCAAAATGTTCTAGGGTCCCCTTGCAGTCCATTCTTGTAACTGTGAACAGTGTCCTTGCTGGCATGTCCTTGCTTGGTATCCAGGTCCTGCTGACTGCAGGAAACACCAAAGGCCACAGCTAAGATGGGCCCAGGGCTCTGTGTTTCCTGGAAAATATGAGGGATGGCAGCCCCTGCAGCAGCCCAGGGTGCAGTAGTCACTGCCCCTGCCCTCTGAGTCTGGGAGAGCCTACCTGGAGGGAGGTGCAGAAGTCCAGTCCTCCTGTGACAAACAGGAAGATGGTTGTCCCCTGCACCTCTGCGTGACCTGCTGGCAACACATTTCCTGAGCATGGGCAGCCTGAGAGGCCAGGATCAATGCCTTCCTCCTTCTTTAGGCCTAAGGATAGTCACGAGTATGCCAGGCCATAGGTGACCAATGTAATAGCCTCCAGACGCTGAACTCTGAGGCTCTTTGAAGGGTATTGAACCGTTCCTGGGTCAGATGTGGACTGGCTCTGTGGGCTCATGTCCAGGTCTGTAACAGACCTCAAGGAGGAGGGAAATGCTCAGGCAGCAGGTTCAGAACTCACCAGAAGCAGCAGCCTTGTCCTTGGCAGGTTCAGCCTTTGTCATCCCCCAGAAAGCTCTCCTGCCATCCACACACAGATGAAGCAGCACCTGTGCCCAGAACATTCTCCCTCCCCCCATGTGCCATTCTGGCATCAGCAGAAGACCCTGAATCCCTTCAGGCCCCATGGTACTCCCCTGGGCCCCATGCTCAGAATAGTCTGAACCTAGAGTTGGTGACAGGTGCTGAGGACAGAGCTAACTTCTGATAGGATGCTGCTCAGGGCCTTCTAGGAGCTTCAAAGACTGGGCACCGCCCCGCCAATTCCCACTTAATACACAAGAGAGTAAATGCAGTCAGGATCACAGGAGCCCCCTATCACCAAAAGGAATCTCTTCCCTCCAGTGGAACCAGGAGCCTCCACCAATGCACCACACACACACATCCTCCGTTTGCTCCCAGAACAATTATCCCAGAGAACCAGACCCCACACCTCCCTGAGTCCGAATAACCCCTGGCAGATGCCATGTTTATGTGGGGAAGGGGCCAGTGCTTGCCACCCAGGTGATACAGCCCAGGGGCCATTCACATCCGTTGTCCAACTTAGTTTTGTCCACAGCTGCCTAGGCTCTTGACAGTTACATCCACTGCCTTGGGGAAGAGGTAGGCTTTCTCATGAGACAAGTGCTCAGTTTGGAGTTACAAGTTTTATTTTTGGATATCAGTCTTGAAAACTAGATTTCCTGTTGAAAGGGATTTTTCTGCATTATAAGCTGGAGACTCAACCTGAGGGGTCTGTTCCTAACAACTGAGTGGAGAGAGACCATGGGACACCAGGAGGTGAGATACTGGGGAAAAGCGAAGTCAGCTTGTTTCAGGCACTGGGGAGGAATTCAGCGCAGAGAGGAGGAAACCAAAACCACCCAAGGAAGCTTTTCCTCCCTGTAACTCCTGAACAGGGAGCATGAATTGGCAGCCTAGTGGGTATGGAGAATCTACACAAATAATCTGGCGAGACCCTCCAGGTTTCTCTTACCTCCCTATGCTCTGTGGGTGCCCAGCAGGTCCAGAAAGGGGGAAGTTCAGGGTCCATTCATGGGCCATGGTGCTGGAAATTTATGCAGGGAACTAGGAGGGGCTAGGTACTACACCGTGGCCACCAGAGGAGCAGACAGGGGTCCTCAGGGCCACAAGGGTCGAAGACCCAGTCAGCATTGCCCACAGACACCTTTGAGGAAAGAGAAGTTGAGGTGAGATGTGGACGCAGACAGTCCCACCATTTGTACTTCAAACTGACCAGTTCCCTCAGTGGCAGACACAGCTGAGTCAGGAGAAAGTTTACACAGTTTTTTCCATCAACAATGAAGTGCGTGTGTTGGTGATATAGCCTGGTGGTTGAATGCTTGTATAGCATATGCAAGGCCATGGATTCAATCTCTAATAACACACACACCTGGTGAGAGTCTGAGGATGTCCAAGGGAGAATTAAGAGTGGTGGACAGCACTGCACTCACCTGCAGTGGCCTGCCCTGTCTCACCCTTTGGCTTCTTGAAAAAACTCACTGGAGGCACAAGGGCTGAGTGCTGACCCAGAGCCTCCAACTTGGGAATGGCCCCTACTCAGGACTCTCCTGAGGCTAGAGCGTCCAAAGATCAGCAGACAAGAACTCATGACTTGATCTTGGCTGTCTCCACACCAGGGAGCAGATTGGACTTGTCTCTGGATGGTGAGTGGCTGGTTACCAGTGTTACAAGTTCTGTTTGTTCCATTGCCAAGTGATGCCACCCCCCCTGAGCTGCCATTGCCTGTTACCCTTCCTCATAGAAGAGGATTCCACATTTGCTTCTCCCCTCTCTACGTGACATACGCACAAGTGGATACTCTTACCCCAACACACCCAAACTCCTGCCGTGATGCAGGCCTGCGTAGAGCTGGCTGCGGTGTGGTAAGACAGATTGGTTCTGTCGTCTTGCCTCCCAGGGCCTGCCTAGCTTCCCAACACGTTTCACAGGGATCATTCTAGCACATGCTTTTGAGGCTGCCATGAGGTGTATGTATGTGCCCGTTGCCCTTATCACCTGAGAAACCCGAATGCTAGTGTCACAAGTCGATAAGACACAAACCGTGAGATGACACAAGAGGAAAGGGAGGAAGAAAGGATGGCATGATCCCCAGCCAGATCTGTGAGGACCACATCGGGACAGGAAAGGCACGTCTCCCCTTGGCTGTGTTTTGCACTCTGTTCCACTGGCAGGTTGAAGAGACTGATTTTTCAGATAGTCTAGTCTCCATAGTGCCTGTGATTGAAGGCATGCACCCCCACACTGGCCCCATCATCACTTTCTCTAATGTCACTAGGGTCAAGCCAATATCATGGTCTAACGGCAAGGGAGAGCCTGGCACGGTGGCGCACACGTAACGCAAGCAAGTCGAAAAGCTCAGGCAGGACAACTGCAAGTTTAAGGCCAGCCTTGGCAACTTGGTGAGACCCTTTCTGAACACCAGAGAAATGCTGGGGACTCGGCACAGGGGTAAAGCACCCCTTCTCCCATTCCTCAGTACCACAGACAGAAGACTCAGAAGCATAGGACATATGCAATGGGAAGTGTAGAGAGCAGCAAGAGAACAACTCTCGGGACAGACTCTGGTGGTGATTTCTACTGCAACAGCTTGTGACAGCAAGCTACTCCTGCTCACTCCTGCCAATTCTTCCTGCATCTTTCCCAGAAGGACTATGTGCTTTTATTGAGTTTAGGACTGGTCATAAAAGATGTTGGCTGGAATTGAAGATAGTTGAAGTCTGCACAGCCTGGCTTGTGGGGAACACCTGCCACATCCCCATCTGCCAGATAAGAGGCCGAATCAGCTGCTGGTCTCCTGCAAGGCCACCAGAGGGCGCCACAGTCTCTGCCAGGAGATTCTGGGCTGCTGGATTTCACGGCAGGTGCCAGGTCTTGCTGGTGAGGCTGGCAGGCCTGGGTCCAGGTCCTTAGGGTCACCACTGCGGGCTTCCTTGGTAGTGTTTTAGTTTCTTTTTTCAGCACTGAGGCTGGAAACTAGGTCTTTGCACAGGGTAGGCTAGTGCCCCACCACTGAACTACGTGCGCAGCTCCAGCGTCATGACCCCTACGGAGGGCAGAATAACCTGAGGAATTTCCCACCTGAACGTATGCTGCCCCTAGGCAAGTGGAGTAAGGTCCAGGGCTTATGCGTTTTTCAAAATGCTCCTCACAGAATTCCAGGGTGCATGCTGGTTCTGTGCTAAAGGCTGGAGTAGCGGAACTGCAAAATGCTCTCCAGCCTTGCTTCCTTGGCCTTGAACTGAGATGCAGCGCTGGTTACAAGGTAGTAAGAGAGGCCAGGAAATGAGCACAGGGAGTCAGCTTAGGCAAGGTAAAGTCTGGAAACACAGCTAAGGCAGAACTGGCATGGTGGGAGGCAACTGAACCCAACTCCAGAATGGTCCTGGCCCAAGTCCTGCCCCTGACCTGCTCACCGAGTTGCATTTGGGATTAGTCATTGACTCATCTCCAGGCCACAATTTCCTCTTCTGGAAGTGAGATTCAGAATGCTTCGGTGCCCCAAATTTCCCCCTTTCTCCTCTTTTGCAGTGCTGGGCCATGAACCCACAGGCACTCTACTACTGAGCTTCTTCCCCAGCCCTTTTGAGCTTTTATCTTGAAGCAGAGTCTCACCACGCTTCCCAGGCTGGTCTCTAACCTGTGATCCTCTGCCTCAGCCACCTGAGAAGCTGGGACTGCAGGTGTGCTCCTCCAACATGGCAATGATTGAATTTTTAAATTTTAAAGAGGGGACAGTGAGAGAAAGATATAATTTTTAGTTTTTCATATGACCTTCATTCCTTGGACATTTTGTTGTGTATGTGGTGCTGGGGTTTGAACTCACCCATGCATGCCAGGCAAGCATTGCAACCGCTGCTCCAGCCCCAACAATTGAATTTTGAGATGTTTAAGCTTTTCTGGTAGACCCATGCTTGTCATCTCTTCTACTGCAGAGATTGAGGCAGGAGGATCACAAGTGTGAGTCCAGCCTGGGAAATTTAGTGAGACCCCATTGGAAAATACAAACTAGATAGGGCTTCAGATAGAGCTCAGCAGTAGAGCACCCTTGGGTTCAATGCCCACTGTTCCACAAATATGTGAATAAGTAAAAGTAAACAGTCCTGTCTCCTGTTAGTGGAGATTTGTTAAATGGATTAAAATTGAGACTTTTTCACTCACAGAAACTGAAGATTGAGATATCACTCTGCCATGAAAAAGAGAATTCTGTCATTTTCGACAAGGTATATGGAATTGGAGTGGACTGTATAAGTGGGACAAGTCAGGCACAGACAGCTAACCACAGCATGAGCTGTTATGTGGAAGCAGAAACGTTGGTGTCACAGAGGTGGAGAAGACAGGTGACTAGAGCCTGGAAAGGGTGTCTGGAGGGGAGGCCGGAGGGCGGGTGGTACAGGGTGCATCTGGACAGGAGTAATGATCTCCAATGGTAGCATCACTGTGGTTGACAATAAACTGAATGTCTCCACGTAGAAAGGGTTTTGAATATTGCCAACACAAAGAAGTGATAAACATCTGGGTGACTGATTACCCTGCTGAGATGTCATATACTGCATACATGTAGGAAAAAGTTGCCCCCATAGGCGTAGCCCAGGTGCTTGCAACTGCAGTGTTGTGCTGCGGATGGATTTGCAAATGTAGGAGCCAGGTCCTGCCTATCTGAGGCCTCTGCCATGCAGAGCGTCCCCGGTGAAGCCACCGTCACCCAGTTGACCAGGAGGTGCAATGTTCAACTGAGGATTTGGGGGATGAGGAAGGAGAATATATTAAACTCAAAGTCAGTGTGGGCACTGGGAGCAAAAGATCATGGAGGAACAGGGCTAAGAGGTCTATGGCCTTCAGTGCATCCACCTTGGCAAGTGGGTTCCATGAAGCCTCGCAGACTTGGGTTCAGATCCTCATTCTGTTCCTCTGTGCGGCTGAGTGGGAGCATTCCCAGAGCCTCAACTTCCCCACAAGTGCAACGGGGATGCTCACTGTAATGAGAATGATCGTTCCATACCCGTCATGAAGTTGTCAAAGATTTCAGTGGGGGGAGGGACACAGGCCCCTGAAGGGCAAGAGACCCAAGGTGGTTCCTGCTGATGTCACCACACCACAGACAGATGGCTGCCGTGGACTCTGTCTACTTCCCAGTCTGCTTGGACTGTGGAACCAGCTTGGTCTTACTGTACTCTTCCTCCTGGAAACCTATATCCATGTAGCAAGGCATGGTAGCACACATTTTTTGGGCTTCGTGAGAGATTGAGTCAGGAGGATCCCAGTACTAATCCAGCCTGGAAAATTAGTAAGATCCTGTCAAAATAAACAAGGGATTGGGGAGTTTGCTCTGTGGCAGAGCAGCCCTGATTCAATACACAAAAGGGAGAGAAAAAGGAAATAAAAGATTCAAATGCCTCCTGAACATTGACCTCTCTGCACTTGGAGTTCTGTATTGTGGGTTGCACAATTTCAATGGTGATGTGCACACAGCCTTCGATCCAGGGTTGGCAGGGGGAGCTCCACATGCCAAGGATTTGTATTCCTTCTACCCAGGGAAGGGGCTGCTGTCCTGTTCCATAGCTGAGGAGCAGGAGGTCCAAATGGGGCCAAACCTTCAAAGATATCTGGACTGCCTGACCCCAGGTCCCATGTTCCTAAGAATGAGGGGCACTTCCCCAGGGAAAGCAGCATCCTCTAGTGGCCCAGATTCCTCATCCTCTGCCCCAATACAGGGGCTTCTATCTCACCTCCTCCAGGATGGTTTATGTGTGTCCTCCCCACAGGACCCATGTGCTCTACTGGAGCCTCCATCTGCAGCTGGACAGTGCTGGTGGTGGCATAGCTTGCTGAATGGATGGATCTAGAAAAGAGTCAACTAAGAAATTTTTATTACTACAAGTACTTATATCAGGTAAACACTGAACAATCAGTATCAAAAAAAAGGGGTCAGGGGGCTGGAGCGGTGGCTCAGCAGTGCGAGGACCCGGGTTCAAACCCCAGCACCACATACACAACCAAGTGTCTGAGGAATGAAAGTCACATGAAAAACTAAATAAAGATTGCTTCTCTCTGTCCCCTCTTTAAAAAAAAAAAAAGGGGGTCAGGGAAAATTTCAGAGGGAACATTATGTATGGGGGCTGTGGTGAGGGAGCGCACACTAAGACAGGTACAGAGAGGACTCCAGAAGCAGGGCAGAGGGAAAGTGTTCCACCAGAAGTTGTGTGGGTTTAGGCCTGACTGCTTGTTGACCTCTTGCCTCTGGTTTTTCAGTGCCTCCAATTTCCACTGCCACCAGGGGAGGTGGTTTCCTTGGAATACACGTGGACGCAGCTGGCTTAGCCTCCAGAGCAACTGGTTCAATGTCCTCTGGCTTGGGTATTGGAAGCCGAGCTCCCTCCTGTTCCTCAAGGTGCACCGTGGCCACTGGTGACTTAATCTCTCCCAGCTTGTCTTGTGCCAGAATGGGCCCATCCTCCAGTACTGATGGCTTGTCTTCCTCCACCTCAGGGAATATGGTCATGAGGTGCCCCGAAGTTAAGAATGGAAATTGGGTCACTGCTTCTGGAGGCACTTGTGTGACTGCAGGTGGCACTGGAGCTGCAGGAGAAGAGATCCCCAACATGACTGCTTTTCCAAATGGACACGAGAACCCTGCATCTGAGAAGAGCCCAGCCCTTGTCCCCACTCACGATGTGTTCCCCAGTCCAGGGTCTGCCAGCTGTGGGATGTCAGTTGTGTCTGGTTCAGGACCAAATGACAGTTCCTGGGGGGGACGGGCAACAAGTCCTCCTCACACGTTTTCAACTACCCCAGGTCTCACCACAGGGCCAAGACTCAGTGGGACCTGTGTTCTCCAATGTGTCAGGAGTCTGCGGACATGGAGGGTCAATTTGTAGTCCGGCATGGCGAGCAGCAGAGACGTCCTGAGATGTTTCAGGCTGACCAGGTTTGGGGACCCCCAAAAATCTTCTGGATAGATGTATAGCCACAGTTAAATGATGGTACACAGGGCTTTGGGGATAGGTGGGCAGCCATTAGGGGCTAGACCTTCCTAGCCCTTCTTCTTCCTCTGGAACCTCTGAAGGGCCTGAATGATGATCTTCCCATAGAGCAGCCAAGCAGTCTACCTGCAGCTGAGTTAGGAGGATAATCCTGCGAGTCACATGTGTGGATATGTGGGTCCCCACAACTGCTGTTCAGCCTTTCTTCTCCACAGGACAGTGTGGACAATCCTGGCCAGGATGGGCTTTGTTGGGCAGGGTTTGCTCACAGGGCCTGGCTAGAAGGCCCCAGCTGCCCCTCTGCTTCTTGGGTTACCCAAAACCCCACCACAGCTCTCTGCTCCACCACCAGGCAAAGCCCCAGACGTCAGCCCTCTGCTGGGAATTACACAAGGGTGGCATGTTTGATTTTCCAAGCACTTTATGCCAGTCTTCCAAGCGCCCCTCTCTTGGGACAGGACCCCAAAGACCGCTCCCTTTGTTACTTGATGGTACTCCTCATCATCTGACTGGAGGTTTCCGTACCTAGAGTAGGCCAAGAGGGTGTCACCTCTTAACATCCTGTGCCCCTCACCTGCCTAGATGCCTGGTGGGACTGGCTGATCACGTGACAGGAATGGAAACTCATGTCTACACTGCTTATCACTGAAAGATAAGCTAAGCTCTTGCACAAGGTAGGTACTTCCCATATGTTGGAGCAATGAAAGAATCCAGCCAGCACCTTTCTAGATACCTCACAGCCCGGGTACCCCTCAGTCCACCCCAGGGGGTCCCTGCTCTGGCTAAATGTATGTCAGGGCCCCTGCCAGATGCAATCCAGATGCCTTCCCAATTGGGCAAACTGCTATACCTAGGCCTCAGAGAAGTGAGACCTGAGGCAGAGAACTTCTCATGGGGGAGGGAGTCAGGCCCAAGGAAAAGCCCACAGCCCTTTAAAATAGGGTTTTTTTTTTTTTTTTTTTCAAAATTCAGGCTTAAAAATGGAATTGAAGGCCCCATCCACCTACCCTATGGCACCAGGATTCTGGTCCCGGTCAGGCAGGTGCCCACCACAGCTCTGAGGTGGGCCCCTAGATACCTACTCACTCTCCCCATGGGCCCAGGACAGTGGCCTTGGCTGATGGGTGCCCAGAACAGCTCTAAAGAGTACCCACCCAGCCCTGAGCCAACCTACCCACCCACACCTCAGGCTGACGGTTTAGTCCTGGTTGGCAGACACCCTGGACAGCCATGAATAGGATGCCCTTGCCCAGAGTCACCCATCCTACTGGCCCATAGCACCAGGACTCTGGTCCTAGGCTGGCAAGTGCCCAGGTCAGACCTGAGGAGGACCCACCCATCCAGTAGGCTGAAGATTCTTGTCCAAGCTGGCAGGCTCCCAGGACAGCTCCAAGGAGGACTCCATCACCAGGAGTCATGCAGCCCTCCTGCCCCTCAGCACCAAGACTCTAGGTCCTAGACTGGCATGTGCTCAGGACAATCTCTAAGAGGAACACCCACACAGATCTACTCCATGCACCTGCCCCGTGGGTGGAGGTCTATCCCACTGGCAGGTGCCCAGGACACCCCTGAGGGGGGCTGCCCCTCACAAGCCATGCTTCCCACCCTCTGTTTGGGCCCAGGACACACCCAAGGAAGACCCTCTGCCTGGAGCCTCCTACGGGTAGCACTTATCCTCCAGTTCCAGATATATTTGGCCAGTCCCCACCACCAAGGACCTCAGGTCCTATTGAGGAATGCAGGTAGGTCCATTCTGGCCCACCCTGTGCCTCCGAGACTCCAGGACACAGGGACGCACCCCAGCACTTCAACAATCCAGCAGGCTGAGCCATACACCAACAGGATATAGATCCATGCCCCAGAGCCTTGATCCAAAAGGTGTTGCAATGTGAAGCTCCAGTCAAAAGCAGCTTTCTGGAAGAAGGTGGTCGTCAGAGACGTGGTGTCTGACCTGACCCTTTGACCTATTAGGAGATTCACCTGAAGCCTTGCATTAGTACAGGGAACCTCAATTCAAAGATCCAGAAGAAGCTTTTCAAAAACAAGGAATCAAACTAGAAAAGGTTCACCTCAAACCCACAACTCCCCATACAAGGAGCCCAGGACAGGGAGTGGGATGAAAACCTACAAAAAAATTGTCAATGATGTGATTACTAAAAGGAGCAATGAAGGGACTAAGAAAACTCAAGAGATGAAAAACTACTATCAAAGAAACAGACATACTGAAAAAGTAATGGAGCTCAAATCTGCAGTCAATCACATCAGAGGAAGAATGGAAGAATTTAATAAAAGACCAGCTTCTATAGAAAACAATCTCAGCTCTTGAAGAAAGAACTTCTGACAATGAAGATAGGCTGAATAAGCTTGAGGGCATGGAATAAAAAAAAAATAGAAAGCATGAGCAGAATTTTCAAAATGGACAAAATCAGAAGAAACAAAGAGAAGCTGAGGGGCTGGAGCAGTGGCCCAGCAGTTTGGAGTACTTGCTTGGCATGCACAGGGACCTGGGTTCAAACCCCAGCACCACACACACAACTAAAATACCAGATGAAAAACTGAATAAAGATTCACTCTGAAAAAATAAAAAAGGAAAAAAATCCAAATGACATAAAGAACATTCTCAATGAAATAAAGAAAATTTTTCCCATATTAAGTCAGATATGCTCATCCATGAAGTTTATAGGACACCCAATAGGCCTAATCAAATGAGAAGCTCACCGAAAAATCATATTTGAAATGTGTAACAGAGATCAAGGAAAGAATATTAAAAACTGCAGAAGAGAAACACTAAATCACATTCAGAGGCAAACCAATAAGAATTGCCTCTGACTTTTCAACTCAGCCCCTAGAAGTAAGGAGAGATTTCAATCTCTGAATGACCACA
The DNA here is from genome assembly GCA_004027875.1 of Aplodontia rufa. NCBI lineage: Eukaryota > Metazoa > Chordata > Mammalia > Rodentia > Aplodontiidae > Aplodontia > Aplodontia rufa. Next base: position 1,072 of record PVKS010020611.1, on the reverse strand, counting down.
ACCTGTAGCCAAGAATACTATACCCAGCAAAACTCAACTTCAGCTTCAAAAGGCAATAAGAACATTTCACGATACTATCAAAGTTACAGCATTTGTGAACAGAAAACCAGCATTACAAAGAATTTTCAAAGATAAATGCCAGATAGAAGAACAAGCAAACAATCCTTAAAACCCACAAAGGATGGGCTGAAGCAGTGGCTTGGCAGTTACAGCACTTACCTGGTATGCGCAAGTATATAGGTTCAAACCCCAGCACCTACATATGCAACTAAGTGTCAGAGCAACAAAAACCATTTGAAAAACTCAACAAAAAATGATCCCCTCTCTCTGCCCTTCTCTCAAAGAAAGAAAAAAAAAAACCCACAAAGGAAATTCAATAAAAGTACAAAAAAAAAAAATAAGACAGCACAGAACTCACTATTAAAACCCAATGACTGAACCATAACCCCATAACTATCCTAACACTGAATGTGAATGGTCTTAATGCAAAACACACAGATTAGCAGATTGGATCAAAAAACATAATCCAACAATATGCTGTTTACAGGAGACACATTCTGTAGTCAAGAAAAGCCACAATTGAGGGTGAAAGGATGGTGAAAAGTTTACCAGGCTTATGGCCCAAGAAAGCAAGCAGATACTGCAATACTTGTATCCAACAAAGTATATTTCAACCAAAATTGAATCAGAAGAGATAAAGACCACTACACTGTAAAGGAAACAATACAACAGGAAGATATAAGCATACTAAATATGCCTCCAAAACCAACATTCCCAAGTATGTGGGAAAATGCTCCATGACATTAAATCACTTATGGAAAGACAAAACAGGTGGTTTTGCAATACCAGATCTAAAATTATGCTATTGAGTTTTAGTAACAAAAACAGCATAATATTGGTATCAAAATAGGCATGAAAACTAATGGAATAGAAGACACTGAGACAAACCCAAAAATCTTTAAACATCTGATTTTTGACAAAGAGGGTCAAAATATAACATGGAGGATTGACAGCCTATTCAACAAATGGTGCTGAACAAACTGGACAGCCATTTGCAGGAAGCTGAAATAGA
>PVKS010020610.1:0-36495 GCA_004027875.1 Aplodontia rufa | reverse complement strand
ATACATGTAAAACTTTGTAAGGAATTATTCCTTCAACAAAGAATCTATTTCAACTGCAGCTTCCTTGGGTCAAGAGGAATCAAACTGTGATAAGACGTTATCACAGCATCTTTGAAGCTTACTTTGAGTTGTGTACTTTTTTCAATGTAAGACTAGACTCTCCAAATTATCAAAAGGAAGATTTGGGTGATTTACCTTTGTGCTAGCCTAAAACTGTTAGCAGTTTTTTTTCCATATAGTAGGCATTTACGGTTCCAATGTTATTTATCATGTGTAAATATACACACAAACGTGTGTATGGTATTGAAGCACATGCCAGGTACACAAGCACTCCACTGAGCTACACACCCAGCCCTTTATGGTATATTAATAGGCTATTAATTCAGTAGTAAACACCAACTTTTGACTCCCCCCCATGCTAAGGATTAAGCCCACATATCCAGCGTCCCCCATCCCCCGCCTTCTTTTTTCTTGGGACAGGGTCTCGCAAAGTTGCCCAGATCCTCCCTAAATTGCAGAGGCTGACCTTGAACTTGGGAGTCTCCCGCCTCAACCTCCCCAGTCGCTGCGATTAGAGGAATGCACAACCGCGCCCCGCCCAACCTTCGCCTTTAAATTTTCTTCCAAAGACACCTTCGCTGCCTTTCTCCGACCCTCTTTCGTCACCAACAGATAAGTGCTGTACTTATTTATATGTAGTGTCAAGGTGAGTCTCTGAAAGGAGGAAATAATATGAAGGTTTTCTAAGAGAACAGACGTTCCTTCCATGGTTTGTGGCAGCGGTAGGGGTGGTGAAGATGAGGAGTTGGGGAGCTGAAAGAACATTTTTCTGAGTCCAGGTGTTTTTAGACAACTTTACCAGCCTAGTAGTCGTTTACGGCCCTCCTGCAATTAACTGTTCCGGGGTCGGCGCGGAGGCCCTTCAGAGCCAGCGGGTTCGCGCTGAGCCCGGCTGCTTCGGTAGTTGCTTTCCATTGGCCAGGTCTGTTTTTGAGTCTTTGGGGCGCACGGAGAGCGCCACCAACCCGACAGCCGACTGAGCGGGCCACCCTCCGTGCGTCGCCCTCACGGGACCTGACCGAGGCGGACCCCGGGTGCGCGAGCCGAGAAGCGGCGGGATGGAACCTTGGCGTCCCGCAGGGTTCGGGCGCGGACCTTGAAAATAGTTTCGGGGCATGCGCCACAGCGGCCGTTAAAAGACCCAAAACCGACGCCTGGGAGTGTGGAGCAAGGAGAGATGGGCAGGCGCACTGTGAGGCTTGGACGCCCGGGGACGGACGCTAAGAACCAGAACAGAGGCGTAGAGCGCACAACTCAGGCGCGCACCGCGGGCGAGCGAGACGCGCAGGTGTGGCCGCAGGCGGGTAACGTCACGTAGCGAGGCTGCGCGTGCGCATGCGTCGGGGGCGGGGCCCGGAGTTAAAGTCGGCTGCGGCTCGGCCAAATCCGCTCACCGCGCTGCGCTCTGCTCTTCTGGTTAAGGTGCTCGCTAAGGTAAGAGATGCTAGGTGTGGGGCGCCGCAAAGACGCTACCGTGGCTTTCTTAAACAGAGTTTCGTAATACGAGTTAGGGAGTTGTCAAAAGCTCGTTGTTGGCAACCAAATTTCAGGTTAAGTTCAAGTTCATGGAGACATGCTGTAGACAGTCAGAAACTTTAAATTCAGGTCCGAGAGTGAATTAGATCTATGTTGCAGCATCGTTTGGCTAAGAGCACTTGACCCACCTCGAAATTTTATTTTAAGGATGTTAAATAACGTTACCGAACGCAATTTGAAAAAGATTGAGGATATTAGTGAAATAGGCAGAGGCAGAACTCGAGTTTGTTTCAGTGCATCAGGTTAGACAGCAATAAAAGGAAAGGATGGGTTTTACTGAATTTAGTTGAGTTTGATGTATTGAACTTAGGAAAGACTAGTTTTCTTACTGGATAAATCCTGTGGGCTATACAGCAACACAAGGGAGAAAAGTCCACTCGTACCTGGGCAGCTGTATCCTTAAAGCATCTTTTTAAAAAAAATTTTGGCTTCGCGCAATGGTGCACACATGTAATCCCCCAGCAACTCGAGGTTGAGGCAGGAAGGCTGGAGAATAACAAATTGAAGATGCCATAATTGGCTACTTAGCAAGACCTTGTCTTTGGGGGGGCGGCAGAGGAGGAAAGGATGTAGCTCAGTGGTAGAGCACCCCGGTTTCAATCCCTGATACCGCAAAAACAAATGACTAAATAGCAAATATTTTGTATTTATAGCTGAGTCAGTGCTGATTCTCTGCTGATTCTCAGAATTAGAGCTTGAATGGTATATCTGCATTTTTTCTCAAAACCTGGAAACATGATGGAAGAAAAGAATGGACAGGTAAGTGCCACCCATCTTGTCTGCTGTTTGTATTACTCCTAGGAGCTGTAACAGTGTACTATAAGGAAATTGCATGTAAAATCCATTACATTAAATGTATTGCAATGTCCTAGCATTTCCAGAGGTGTTAAGCTAAATAAGGCTATAGATCAATGGAATTATCTACATTTGGTGCATATAAAATAAATGTTTTTTTATCAGTTCTTCCTAATTTTTAAAAACTGTCTCAGCTGGGCATAGTGGTGCAAGCATATAATCTCAGCTGCTGGGGAAGCTGAGGCGCTGAAGCAGGAGGGATGACAAGTTCAAGCTACTATTTTATAGAGTAATTAGAAAGGACTGGGACCTATCAGTTGTAAAGCTCCCTAGGATTCAATCACCAGTTTTGAGAGAAAAAAAAAATCCCACACACAAATCCCCAAAACAGTCTCTAATGTTAAGGTGTGAATGGATGACCTGGAGATTTTGTTTTGTCTTGATACTGGGGGATTGAAACTAGGGATGCTTTACCACTGATCTATATCCCTAGCCCATTTTTTTGAGATAAGGGCTAAGTTGCTTAGGGCCTGGATAAATTGCCTAGGCTTACTTTGTGCTTTTCACTGGGCCTTCAGACCTCCAAGTTGATGGGATTATAGGTGTGGGGCATGAGGCTTGGTTTGGCTAAATTACTTTTGCCTTTCCTACCTTTGTTCTTCATCAAAACTTTTCCCTCTTTTTTAATCCTTTCCAAGTTTTTTATCCCCTCCCTTTTATCTGGTACTCTGAGTTCTAAAAAAGAAGCCCCATCTAAATTACGACCTTAATATAGTAACGATGGGGTGAGCTCAAGTGATCCACCTTATATCCTCCCAAGTAGCTAGGTCTATAGGCTGTGCCACATCCCAGGCTCTTATTTTGGGGGGGGGTACTTGAGATTGAACGTAAGGCTGCTTAATCACTAAGCCACATCCCTTAGCCCCCCCCCCTTTTTTTTTTTTTGAGAGAGGGTCTCGATAAGAATGGCTTTGAACTTGTGATCTCCCTGCCTCAGCCTCCCAGCCTCTGGGATTACATATGTGTGCCACTATACCTGGCTCATAAATATTTTAAAATCAGGACTTCTAAAAAACAAAAGTAATTGAGAAATATTATAAAAATTCAATTTTCTACTTCTCCTGGAATTAACAACTGTCCAGTTTTCTTTGTGTACTTGAGGAAGAAGAGATCCAGAGAAGGATACACAGAATTAACAGGGGAGGGGAAATTGAACTCCAGACCAGTGGAGTTCTTGGCATATATGATAAAGAATTTCTAATAAAAAACAACAACAAAATTTCTGCATGAGCCAAATGAAGGCATAGAGGTTTATTTAGGAAGTAGATCCACATTCAAGAGAAGCTGTGGAATGTCAAGAATGAGAGAACCCCTTTAGGTTGTGGGCCCAATGTTTTTATAAAGGCTGTACTTAGGGGCTGGACTGGAGGCAGAAAGGTATGCATAATTTTGCACCCTGTTTATCTCTTTTTACTACGGTTCAGCCAAGGGCATGGCAGTGATTTGCAGCTGTGCTTTCTGCATCTTAGTGGCTTGTGGGGGTTTCTTTTAAGACTCAGCATATCTTGCCTTGTGTGGTGGTTCACACTTGTGATGTGAGCCCAGTGACTCGAGGCTGAGGCAGGAGGATTGCAGGTTCAAAGCCAGCCTCAGCAACTTAGCAATTTAGTGAGACAAAATATAAAAAGGGTGGAGCTATGGCCCCATTAAGTGCCCCTGCTTTCAATCCCCAGTACCAAAACAAACCCCTCAGTGTCTCTTTTTATCATAAATCCTTCTCTCACTCCTTCTCCACCACCCTAATCTTGCATTGCCTAGGTGATATAGCTACATTTCTGCCCTGAAACTGGTCAGATCTAAGATGGCCGCCAGAGAGTGACTCCTAGATACCTTCATACTTCATTATAATACCATCTGCATGTACCAGGGATGTAGTTCTGTGGTAGAGCACTTGTCTAGCATGTCCCTGGGTTCCATTCCCAGTGCTGCAAAAAACATACCATCTGCATGTCCCTCCCCAAAGCACCATAATAGTTACCATGAAGATGACTGGAAAGAACCATAAGAGGGACAAAAAGAAGGTGGCACCTGGATCCCCTGAAAATCTCCCTCTTATTAGCCTGTCTCTTGATCACCTGGAGACTTTAAATAGCAGTTTCTGTGAGAAGGTTGGAAAGTAATGCCCAAAAGTGGGCTTTTTTAATGTCTGATGTGCTGAGGTTTGAATCCAGGTCCTCCCACAATGCTAAGGCAAATGCTTTCCTTTTATTCTTTGAGACAAGTTCTCCTAAATTGTGCAGGCTGGCTTTTGAACTCTTGCAGCCTCCGTGAGTAGCTGGGATTTCAGACTTGGGGCACTTTGCCATGCTAAGAATTTGCAATTTTGTTTCCAGGTGAGATGCCATTATTGGGGACCACACTTGGAGTACTTACTTAGGCTTTAGATCCTTGCTGTCCAATCTGTACTGATGGCAGGTGGGCACTCGAATTATGGCTAGTGCAACTGAGGAAGGAACTGAACTTTAAAAATGAGTACTTGGGGCTTGGGCTGTAGCTCAGTGGTAGAGAGGATTGAACCAGGATCTCAAACGCACTAGGCAAGTCCAACCACTGAACTAAATTCTCAGCCCCACCTGTATTTTATTTTTATTTGGACAGTGTTGTTCTGGATATCAATAGCTTTTGGTTTAATCCTTTGTGATTCAGGTATATAGGAACAGCAGTAAAGGCTTTTAGTGATCTAAAATTCTTTTTTATCCCTTTTGGTGCCATTTAAAGAAATGGGTTATTCGACTTTATTTAGGACTCTTGCAATAAGAGCATTGCCAACAAGGCTTAACTCTGTACAGCAAAAGCAGCTGGGAATATTGAAGGAGTAGAATGTGAGCAGGTAGAGTAGTAGATGGAAAAGGAGACATCAAGGATGGGTTCTTGCTGAGGACAGGCCAAGGGCTTAGATATCAAGGATAGAGGATGAAGAAATTGAGGATAGTAAGGTAACCAGTGGGTGAGTCTCTTTAAATTCATTTAGCAGAGTTCTTGCTGAAACTAGGCTATGCAGGCTAAAATCTGGACTCTGACTAAAGTCAAAGTCTGATAGAGAAGTAGTCTTAGAGGATACTGAATAAACTGTAGTGGAGAGAATCTTTTCCAGCCTCCTGTCTAACTGGAACATAGGCTTTGGCAATTGACTCCATAAAAAACCTCCTGTGGTTATGAGGCTTCTGCTTTTATTTAATATCATTAGTAATGTTCCCTTCAGCTGAGACTAAGCTAGGGTGGAAGTATCAAGCTGGGAGGAACTGGAAGAGATGCAGCACTGCCTAATGATTTTAGGACAGGTATTTGATGGCTCATGTGTTCTCCATAATAGTTTCTTCTCCAGATTTAATTTTTGAAGTCATTTGTGATTAAGAACTCTTCTGTTTAAAAACTTTCAGTGCAATACTGTGGTTGATGCTGAATTTGAAGAAGTTTGCCCTGAGAAAGTAATTAAGTTTAATCCTCCGTTATACAAACAACGATACCAGTTTGTTAGAGATTTAGTGGACCAACATAAACCTGAGAAGGTAGGTATCTCTTTGCTAAAATTCAGCTATTAAGAATGTCCTAGGGGCTGGAGTGGTGGCTCAGCCGTCTCTGCGCTTGCCTGGCAAGCACGAGGACCTGGGTTCAAACCACCACGTACACAACTAAGTGTTAGAGCAACTAAGGCCATGTGAAAAAACTAAAGTTGTTTAATAAAAAAAGAATGTCCTATTGTTAAATATACTAGTAAGGACTTTCTAAATTTAATATTTTATTTATGTAAGAAAAGGGTCTTACTGTGTTACCCAGACTTATGTACACTTCAGTGATAATCCTGCCTCAGCCTCCCAAAAGTTGATTACAGGTGTGTCCAATAGATTTTTTCAGTATTGGGGATTGAAAATGGGGTGCTCTACCACTGAGCTACAACCCCAACCCTTTTATTTTTAGGCAGGATCTCACTAAGTTGCCCAGGCTGGCCTCAAGTAGTGATCCTGTCTCAGCCTCTCCAGTAACTGGGATTACAGGTGTGCCCCACCACACCTGGAGATCTTTTTCAAAGGGAGTACTGCATTAGGAAAAATGCCTAGATCTGAAGATAAGTGTCTGAATTAAGCAAAAAGATTATTCTTTAACAGGAAGGAGTTAAGAAAACTAAAAAGTGGGAAAATAGTAAATGATAGTAGGGATGGATGTGTGGCTCAGTGGTAGAGCACTTGCCTAACATGTTTAAAGCACTGGGTGGTTCAATCTTTAGTACTGCCAAAAAAAAAAAATAGTTCTAATACCACCGTATTTATGAGAAGGGATGGGGGTGGTGGGGAATCTTGGTTTTTGCAGTTGGATGTGAACTTGAAGTTTCCGTATTTCGAGAGCATTTAGAACATCAGGCAAACTGGTATTGTGGTCATAGGTATTGTGTGGTTCTTTCAAATTAGTTGGTGAGGGAGCCCTGATGGTGTATGCCTATAGTCCCAGCCACTCTGGAGTCTGAGACAAGAGGATTGCTTGCACTTAGGATTTCAGTGCCAGCGTAGGCAACACAGCAAGATGCTGACTCCAAAAAATTTTTTTGCAAACTGGATAACGGGCCTGCTCATCAATTTCTGAGGAAAGTCATGATCCAGAATATATATACCAGGTGGCCATCCTAATGTATTCTGGCTGAGGACTAGATGCTGTTAAGCTAGAAATTCCAGAAGAAAGTTGTTTTCCCTGATTGAAAACAGTGAAGATTTCTTTAAGGCTCTCTAGCTGTTTCTGCACATGTACACAGAGGTACAGGTATTCACTTATGTCTTTGTAGCCATGTAGGCATGTGTATTCAGTGGAAGCATCTAAATGTCAGCTCTGAGTTCAGTATGGGATTTCATTTGGCTTGTGGTTTCAAAAAAGAAACTACTCCAATGCAAGTTTTAGAGAGCTTAGTTTGCTGAAGCACAATGCTAAGAATATTAGACTCCCAAGTTGATTCTGAATGGGAAAATACCTAATCTTTGTGCCTTTTTCATTAGTCAAATACAGATAGTAGCAATTGTTCTAGAATAGGATGGTACTTTTTTTTTTTTAAAGGACAGTGAGAGACAGAATCAATTTTTGAGTTTTTCACATGGCTTTCCTTGCTCCAACACTTAGTTGTGTACGTGGGTGTTGGGTTGAACCTGTGTACTTGTGCATACTGAACAAGTGCTGTAACCACTGAGCCACTGCTCCAGCCCCTAGGATAGCACGTTGACCTTCATCAAACACTTGTGATGGGGGTTATAACTCAGTGGGAGGGAAAGCACATGCTTAGGGTGATTGAGCCCTGGTTTCGAACCCCAGCAAAACAAATGACTAGGAAGACTTATCTACAGGCTTATAAAGTTAAGATTAATTTGCTTTTTGTGAATGCTATTCTTCTCCCTTACCCTGCACGGGAGATTAAACCCAGGGGTGTGTTGGTACTAAGCTTACATCCCCAGCCATGTTCATTTTATTTTAAGACAGTGTCTTGCCAAGTTGAGTCTAGACTCAAATTTAGGATTCTCTTGCCTCAACCTTCTGAGTAGGTAGGATTACAGGCATGTACCACCATACTATTCTATTAAAAAAGATGGTTCTGCATAATTTTGGTGTATTTTTTTTTAAGAGAGTGAATTTTATTTTTCCATCTGGCTTTTGTTTCTCCAACATTTAGTTATGGGGCTGGAGCAGTGGTTCAGGGGTTATGGCGCTTGCCCAGGATGCGCAAGCACACTGGTTCAAACCCCAGCATCCATGTACACAACTAAGTATCAGAGCAAACACATGTGAAGAATCTCAATAAAAATTGATTCTCTCTCACTGAAAAAAAAAAAAAAAACAACAAACACTTAGTTGTGTATGTGGTGTTGAGGTTTGAATCCAGGTCCCCTCAAACATGCCAGGAAAGTGCCGTAACCGCTGAGCAACCACTCCACTTACACATAATCCCCTACCCTTCCTGTTTTCTTTTTTTTTTTTTTTTTTGGATAATGTTTTGGCTACCAATGTCTTTGAAATGATATTCTTTCTTATCTGCAGGTTGCAGACCTGGGATGTGGTGATGCAGAGCTCCTAAGGGTGCTAAAAATCTACCCATGTATTCAACGACTTGTTGGAGTAGATATTGATATGGAAAAATTACAGTCGAATGGGTAATACTTAGTGCTATGGTTTGGGTATGGTTTGTACCCCCAGAGTGGTGCCTAGTGGAATTTATTTAGGTCATAGGGGTTCCACCTGCATGAGCTAATGCCTATCTTTAGGAAGGCTACATCTCATGATTGAATTAGACTTTTGGGGAGCACTGGGGATTGAACCCAGGGGTGCTTAGCCACTGAGCTGTATGTCCAGCACTTTATTTTGTGACAGGGTCTTGCTAAATTAGGGCCTCTCTAAATTGCTGAGGCTGGCCTTGAACTTGTGATCTCCTGTCTCAGCCTCCTGAGTCACTGGGATTACAGGTGTGTGCCATTGTACCCAGCTCATGATTGGACTAGTTCTGGGGATGGATTATGGTACCACTCCATGTGACTAGCCCTTTATACCAAGATTTTATTTTTCACTTATATATTTGTTAGATTTCCAAAAAATTGGTTTGAGAATGTTTTTCTTCTAAATAACAAAAAGGTGAAAATAGTTGATCCAAAATGAACTGGAAGACCAAAAATATTTAAAATTTTGAATCTTGTTCTTTTGGGGGCAGGGCAGAGTAGAGCCTGGGGATGCAACCCAGAAATGTTTTGCTACTGAGGCACATCCCCAGTCTTTTTTTCCCCTGAGATGGGGGGTCTCCAAGGGTTGCTTAGGACCTCCAATTTGTGATTGTCCTGCCTCAGCCTTGGGAGTTGCTGGGATGATAGGCATGTGCTAATATGACTAGCCAAAATCTTGTTCTCATTGGCCAGTAATTTCCCACTATGACAGTTGCCTATTTACCTAGTCAAGAAGAGGAAAATGGCTGAGTCCAACTTAGATTATTAACAAAGGTAGAATTTTTGAGGATCTCAGTTCTCTTCCTGGTAAGAATTTTTTTGAAGTGAGTTAGAATCAGTTTTATTTTTTCATCTGGCCTTCACTGTTAGTTGTATGTGGTGCTGGGGTTTGAACCTGGATCCTTGCACATGCCAGGCAAGCTCTATAATCTCTGAGCCACCACTGCAGTCCCTAAATTATTAGATTATGTTAAGAATGTTTCTTACATGATAATCCTTTTGCAGGCATCAGTTGTCTCCCTTTTTGGGGGAGTTTATAAAACCTCGAGATCTGGATTTGACTGTTATATTGTATCATGGCTCTGTTGTGGAGAGAGATTCTCGTTTGCTTGGATTTGACTTGGTAACATGCATTGAACTGTAAGTTTTAAACTATTGATCATTTAAAACAAAAAGACAAAGCCAGGCACCTCAACCTGAGGTTGAGGCAGGAGCATCTAACCAGTCTGGGGAAACTTAGTGAGACCCTGTCAATAAAAAGGATTGGAGATGTAGCTGAATGGTAGAGTGCCATTGAATTTAGTACCCAGTATGAATAAACAACCCCCCTCCCCCCTACAAAAAATTAGATTTAGTAATCTTGGTGCTTGGTGGCTTAATTTTTTTTTTTTTGTACTGGGGGTTGAACCCAGGGGCACTTTGCCACTGAACACATCCCAAACCCTTTTTATTGTGTCTTGCTAAGTTGCCCAGGATAGCCTCAAACTTGCTGGGATTATGGGCATGCACCACTGTGCTCGGGTGGCATATTTATTCTTATTTGTAAAGAAAATTGTTAATCTTAAATTCAGCATTCTCAATATGCACATAAGTTCCAGAAAGTAAACAGTACTGTGTACCCATATACCCTTTATCCAGATTTACCTGTTACTGTTATGCCTTTTGCCATTTGTACCTGAGTACTCTCCTCACCCATCCAGTCTTTGTGGAGGTTATTAAGGGTAGGTTATACACATCATGGTCCCTTGTCCTTGATAAAAACTCAGTTTGTATTTCTAAGACAAGGGGTATTATGTAAGTAGTTCTCTGTCCCTCTTTTTTTTTTTTTTTTTTTTTTTTGCCTTTGTTACTGGTTTAATCCTCTTATACCAGTTCATTGAACCCAGGGATGTGTTAATAGCTGCATCCCCAGTCCTTTTCAGTTTTTATTTTGGGATATGGGGTCTTGCTAACTTGCTGAGGCTGGTTTTGAACTTGATTCTTCTGCCACAGCTTTTCAAGTTGCATGCTCTACTGTCCGGCCCTACCCTTTTTTTTTTTCCTTTGGAGGGTGGAGGTGTGGAATTGAACCCCAGCCCTTTTTTATTTTTAAGATGGTGTCTTGCCAAGTTGCTTTTTTTGGGAGTGCTTGGGATTGAACCCAGGGCTTTGTGCATGCTAAGCAAGTGCTCTACCAAGAAGTGCCACCTGTGGCCTCAGGGTATGCATTTTTGATAATACCACCACATCTTGTCCTTTGATTTTTTTTTTTTTTTTTTTTTTAAATCAGGGAGGTACAGTCTCAGATAACTTTTTAGAGTCCCACAGAGCACAGCAAAGGACCTTAAGGGAATACCTTGGGCTGAGTTGTGGGTGGGGATGGATTAGAATAAGGGAGAAATAGGTTTCCAGATGGGAATTGTTTTTGATAAGCAATTCAGAAAACATTTTCAAGTGAAGTTACATCTTTCTTGTTAACCATTTTAGAATAGAACATTTGGATTCAGATGATCTGGCCAGATTTCCTGAAGTGGTGTTTGGGTACCTGTCTCCAGCCATGATTGTCATCAGCACGCCAAACTCTGAATTCAACCCCCTGTTTCCCACAGTGACTCTAAGAGATGCAGATCATAAATTTGAGTGGAACAGAATGGAGTTTCAAACATGGTAAGTTAGAAGGGTTCTTGTTTTTTGGGATTCGTACTGGTTTTAAAAGTCCTAAGCATTAGACCTTGATAAGTATATCTTACCTAAATTATTTCTTAACCTTATTCCAATAAAATCCTAGTGCATAATTTTTCATGTAATAAGATTATAAAGGAACCACCACTTTTTTAAAGAGAGGGACAGTGAGAAGCAATTTTTTAAATTCAGTTTTTCATGTTATACTCCCGAGTTGTGTACGTGGTGCTAGGGTTTGAACCTGCGTACTTGCACATGCCAGGCAAATGCTATAACTGCTGAGCCACTGCTCCAGCCCCAGGAACCACCACTTTTGGGGCAAATGGAAAGGGTATGTGGCCCTGGGTAAAAGCATATGAAGTGTTGGCATGGGAATGAGGAGCAAAGCAGGAAGAGTTCGGGACTGAGGTGAACCACATGCCCACACCCAGGGGTGGCTCCCTGGCTTGCTAATATTTTTGGTAATTGTAAACCCTAACAGGCATTATTGGGCTGCAGTCTTTGTGGTCATCTTGTCCATTCTTATTCTCTCTCTGTCCCATAATTTTTTTTTCTTTTACACTTTTGGGGTGGGAGTGTTTGGAGATCTAACCCAGGTGCAGTTTACCACTGATCTGTATTCCCTGCCATTTTCATTTTTTTATTTTGAGCCAGGGTCTTGCTAAGTTGCTTGGGGCCTTGCTAAGTTGCTGAGGCTGGCCTTGAAATTGTGCTCCCCATGTTTCAGTCTCCCAAGCTGCTGGGATTACAGGCATGTGCCACTGTGTATAATCTTGAGGTGACTTGGAACCTGGCCCTATGTTACTGCCTCTGCTTCACAGAAGTCAAAGTGAGAATGTGGCATTTTTGTGGTATAAGGATATGTAATGAAGTATTCAGTTCATCATACTCATAAGACGACTAGCTGGAATTTATTTAGCAGTCATTTAATGAATTATTTAGCAATAGCTTTGTGTTTAGGGAAATGATTTCTCAATGGGTGTGGTGGTGCACTCTTAAAATCCCAGCAACCCGGGGGGGAGGCTGAGGCAAAAGGATCACAAGTTCAAAACCAGCCCCAGTAACTTAGCGAGGCCCTAAGCAACTTCTCAAATAAAAACTAGAAAGGGCTGGGGATGTGGTTCAGTGGTTAAGTGCCCATGGGGTCAATCGTTGATAACGGGGAAAAAAGCAAACAAGTTTCTCTTGTTATCTTGATTTCAGGGCTTTGGAAGTGGCAAATCGTTATAATTACTCTGTGGAATTTACTGGGGTAGGGGACCCACCTGCTGGAGCTGAACATGTTGGATATTGTACGCAGATAGGTGTCTTCCGGAAAAATGGTGAGAAGGTGACTGAATTGAACTTTTCAGAACAGCATGAGCAACATGTTTATGAAACTGTGAGTATTTGAGGCAAGAAGTACATTCATGCAAGTTCGAGGCCGACCTCAGTATCTTATATGCTCAGCAACTTAGCAAGACCCTGTCTCAGATGGCTGGATATGTTCCTCAGTAGTAAAGTGTCTTGGGTTCAATCCCCAGTATGGGGGAGGGAGGGGATAAAAGATGGTCAACTTTGCTTTGTGTTTGGTAAGTGTCACAAAGTAGAGACTTATTTTCTCTTGGTATGGGACCTTACACATGCCAGGCAAGCACTTTACCACTGAGCTACATCCCCAGTCCTTAATGACTTTATTTTGAGGCTCGCTCTTGAGAGATTCTTTAGTCCTCTTGGCTGCTAATAAGAGTTGTTATAAGACATCCTTTGGCCTTCCTGGAACAATCTTCTGCTGGAGTCTTAGAATACTTGAAAAGCCTCTTGTAATCTCCTAGGATTACCATCAGTAAAGAGAAAGCTACCAGTAGCTTCTGTCTAGTCAGCAAATGACTACTAGATCTTAGCTTCCATGGGTGAGTGGTGGCACATACTGTTATCCCAGCAATTTGAGAGGTTGAGGTAGGAGGATTACAAGGTTGAGGCTAGCCCAGGCAACCTAGTGAGATTGTCTTAAAGGCAACATAACAGGGCTGGGAATGTAGCTCAGTGGTAGAGTGCCCCTGGCTTCAATCCCCAGTTCTGCACAAATAACAACAACAACAAAAAAAACCCCAAAAGTCTCTGGGCTCAGTGGTAGTGCTTGCCTCATGTGCAAGGCCCTGGGTTCCATTGCCTACACACACGCACACAGTACAACTGATCCTTCCAAGGAAACATGCTTTTAACTTAGCCATTTTTTCTTTTCTTTTTTTTTTTTTTTTTTTTAATTTAGGGGTCTTGTTCTGCCCAGCATTGCTTGAATTCCTCCTGCCTCCCTAGTAGCTTGTGTCACCATGCCAGCTTGAACAATTTTTTCCACCATTTTCCTTGTAGAAATATTTCCTAAGTAGAAATATTGGGTTAGTATCTGGCTGGGGGACAGCTGAGCATTAGAGTTGCAAAATAACTAAGATAATTACAGTGTGTAAGTTAGTTTGACTCCTGTTATAATTGAGTCTTTTACAATGAGGATCTGACACGTATCCCATGTGTTCAGACTTCTGAATATATTCCTCCATTGTACGTCTTTTTCTCTGCTTCAGGTTTATGAGACCTCCTACCCGAGTTTACAGCAGGAGAGGATGCTCAAATTCGTATTGGTTGGGGAAGTGTTGATACTAGTAGAACGCCTGAGATTGAGACAGCAGCGACTGCTGAGAGAACAGAAGGAATCGAGAACTAAGCCACATAACCCTGACTCTTCTGGAGCCCCCCAAATAGTGCTGGGGGCAGTCTTCACAGAGGCTGAAGAAGCTAGAATAGCAAATTCTCCAGAACCCTTCTGTGAAGGAGTTAAATTTTTCGTACCCCTGCAAAGACTTCTTGCTTATCCCAGAGTGCACCGCTTACGTCTGGATGAGGAGAGGATGAGATCACTCCTTGCTGACTCCGTGGAGCTGAGCAGTGATGGTTCTGCGGTCATGGATGACCTGTATAAATATTGGGATTATCAGTTTGAAGATTACTGAGCCATATTTCCCAAAGTTCAAGGACTCCATGATAGTTGGGCCTACTTAGAATTTAAACTTTGTAATTCAAGTAACATTTAAAAAGTTTTAATGTGGTGTTTCTAAACTGGTGGACAGAAGGCTGACATGTACCAGATGGCTCTTAGTACCTGGGAAAGATCTTAGGGTTTTAACTAAAAGCAGCGTTCTTTCCTTTATAGATTGAAATTTTTTGTTTGTGTTCTCAATAATGAAGAAACTGGATATGGTAATGTTCTAATTTTGAACTTACCCATATTTTGGTATTAGAGCCATGTATGTGTTCAAGTGGAATTAAAACATTTTAAAGTGATCCAATACATTGTTTAAAACCTTTTTCCCGGGGTTGGGGATTTAGCTCAGTGGCAAAGCGCTTGCCTAACACACGCAAGGCCCTGAGTTTGGTCTTCAACCCTGGAAATAAATAAACAAATAAATAAAATTGAAACCTTTTCCCAAGGGTTGAGTTGCTTTAAAATCTTTCTAGGATATTTCCTTGGCCAAATTCTTACGTATTATACTTAGCCTAAAATATATACAAAAAAGGGAATGCAAGTGTTTGAGGGTTGTAGATGTCTCTTCAGGTTCTCCACTGTCCATGCTTTTTTCTCCTCGTGCTAGGGATCGAACCCAGGAAGTTGGTATGTATGCTAGGCAGTGCTCTGCCTGTGAGCTATTCCCAGCCATGTCTAATTTCAGTAATAATGGGAGAGAAAAACATTGCTTCATCTAAAGGAGAAGCAATGGTTTAAATGAGATTTAAACTACTGTCTGGTCACAGGAATCCAGTGGTAAGCTAATTAGGCCTGTCCAACTCTGGGACCCCTATGTCTGTGTTGCTTATAGTGGTGGTTATGCCACCTTAGAGGTTTGACCTCCAGCTACCACTTGTATTTTCCATACCAGCGGAAAGAGAAAACAAGTGGCATGTGCCAGCTGCCTTGTATGGTTTGCTGCAAGTTGGGCAAAACCACACTTTCTGTTGACCAGAATGAAGTGCTGCAGACAGGGAAGCTGGAAATGTATGTGGCCTATGTTCGGGGAGGCCATGTGTGTATTTGGTCTTTCAAGAAACAAAGGGAATGTACCTTGTGGCAAAAGGTGCCATATCTGACAGTCTTAACTACCCAGAGGTGGGCCTATGGCAGTACAGAGTTGGTCCTTGGGCAAGTGCACCTTGTGGGTAGTCATCCTCAAGCAGAGCTTTGGAAGGTTACTCTGGAAAGTAGATTTAGTGACAGTGGGTGATAAAGGAGGGATTCTGGAAATGTCCTAATCACATAAATACAGCTCACTAGCTGGTTTCTCCTTGAATTCCATAGATTGTTCCATGAGACCTCCATGTATCTAAAATGATTCTCCAGACCCTTCACCTATGTTCACACCTGCATGGGATTGAGATTTGCATCCTTCCCAACCCCATCCCAAAGTCCCTCTGTCACCTTATTATGTCTCTGCACAAGTTTCATCTTAGGGCTCCCTTCCCACTGTTAAGGCCACATTCTCTAGGGAGGCCAGCCCTTTTCATCTTGATGCTTGCCCAGAAACTAATTTCTTGGTACTAGGGACTGCACCCATGGACACTTAACCACTGAGCAACATTTCTATATCCCCAGCACCATTTTATTGAAAACAGGGTCTTGATAAGTTGCTTCAGGCCCTAAATTGATGCAACTGGCCTTAAACTTGTGATCCTGCAGCCTCTGTGATTACAGGTGAGTACCACCACATCTGGAACTCACCCAGAAACATTTAAGTGCTTAGGACTGCCATGAGGGCTAACCATGCTTTCTCCTGTATTCCAGCATCTCTGCACCTCCTGTATCTACGGTCTCCGTCACTGCCCAGGTCCTCAACCCTGCCAGGCAAGCTTTACTACTGAGCCACCTCCCTAGTCCAAACCCTTGTTCTGAACAAAGTCATACCTGTGCCCTTAAGAACAACACAAAAATGGTGATCTTTGTAAAGGGGAAATGCTCTAAATGCAGGAAGCAGCTCACTAGAGTCCTAAGGAAATTTGACACTATGTGCAAAATGAGATGTTCTTGTGAACACTAGGGGGAAATGCCTGGCATAGGCTATTTTTCATCTGGCTGTGATAGCAAGCATATCCCATAAGTGCAGTACTGGGACTGAACCCAAGCATGCTCTACCACTGAGTTATGTCTCCAGTCTTTTAGGTTTTTGAGACAGGGTCTCAAAGTGGGGTAGGGGGCTGGAGTGGTGGCTCAGCAGTTACTTGCCTGGCATGCACGAATATGTGAGTTTCAACCCCAGCACCACGTTCCCAATGAAGTGTCCAAGGAATGAAAGTTACATGAAAAACTAAAAATTGTTTCTCTTTCACTGTCCCCTTTTTAAAAAAATCGGTGGGGGCTGGTCTCATTTTGTGATCCTCCTTCAGCCTTCTGAATCACTGGGACCCCCAGATGTGTGTCACTACACTTCAAACCTGGCAGGCTTGAAGAAGCAGAGGCAACTCATGTTTAAGTTGTGGAGTTCCCTCTGCTATCTAAGAGGATGAGTCCTGTACAGCTCCTAGCCTAGTTAGTCTGAAAGAGTGGAGACCTACTGAAATGTCTTTTTTAGCCTTTGCCCTTATTAAACGTATTACCTGCTGCCCCTTCACTGCAACCCTCAAAGCTAAATGGTTCATTTCTCCTGCTCCAGTTCTGAGACTCCTCCCCACCCTGGGGCTTCCTAAGGGATCAGGGATCAGACACAAGGTTCTTAATATTTGTTACCTGCACTGGAATTTCACAATTATGCTTTGGTTCTAAGTGGGGGTTTCAGGCCCTTATCTGGGAAAGGCCCTTATTTTTGGTGCTGGGGATCCTTGCACATGTGTGAGTACATGTTCTGCTGAGCTGCTGATCTACACTCAGATGTTTGTGTTTTTGTTTTTCTGAGAAATCTTCAAGGAGTGATAGGTTTTATTTGTGGTGCTTGCAATCGAAATTAGGCTCTCATATGTGCTAGGCAAGCACTATTACCACTGAGCTACTTCCCCAAACAGAATTTTTAAATTTATTTTTATGTTTGGTACCAGGGATTGAAATGGTTGATTAATCACTAAGTCATATCACCAGTCCAGTTTTTAAATTTTGAGACAGGGTCTCACTACGTTGCTCAGGACCTTACTAAGTTGCTGAGGCTGGCTTTGAGCTCAGGATCCTTCTGCCTCAGCCTCCAGAGTTGCTGGGATTACAGAGATGCACCTCTGTGCCTGGCTCGGTTTTTAATGTAACTTTAATTTTCTTTCCTTTGCTTTTTTGTTGGGGAACTTTTTCTTAGGGGGTGGGGTGTTGGTCGAACCAAGGGACACTTTACCATGGAGCTACATTCCAGCCCTGTTTTTACTTCAAAACAGGATGTTCCTAAGTTATGGATGATCCCACTAAGTTGCCTAGGCTGGCCTTGAACTTTTGTGATCCTCCTGTCTCAGCTTCCTGAAATGCTGGGATTATAGGCACATGCCACTATGCCCAGATTGTTGGGGAAACTTCTACTGATAATACATTGTCCCTTATATGTTGTGTAATGCACATTTGCTTCTGTCACAATTCCAGTGCTAAGCACTGGTTTTAGATCTTTTAGATCATGTTGTCTGAGAAGCTTCTGTTTGCATGGGTTGTTGGAGGGAGGGACTGTAGGAGAGGAAGCACATTTTCTCTGGAGTTTAGTTCTGGCTGAACTTTCAGATATCTGAGATTTTCATGGGGCAGGTTGTTGTCGCCTTTACCCACAGTCCCTCCAAAAAAATCAAGCAAATAAGAACCATAAACCCTACATACCATTCCCTTCCCGTTTTTTTCAGCTCTAGGAATCAAATCCAGGGCCTTGTGCATGTTAGGCAAACATTCTACCACACAACTCCAGCCCTCAAAACCCTACTGGTTAAGAATTGACTTTGTTTTCGGGTACTGGGCATTTAACCCGGGGCAGTTTACCACTGAGCTACAATCCTCAGCCCCTTTTAATTTTGAGATAGGGTCTTGCTAACTTGCCAAGGCTGACTTCAAACTTGCAATCCTGGCTCAGGCTCCTTAGTCGCTGGGATTGTAGGCATGTACATCTGTGCCTGGCAAGAACTGAAAAATTTAAAAAATAAAAGCCGTAAAATGTATATAACAAAAGTAAAAGAGATTAAGACAGCTCAAAATTTTATATAATTCAAAATAAATTGTGTAATACCTTAAGTAACATTTTTACCTTCTCCCCCACCCCTTTTTTTTCCAGCACTGGTGATTAAACCCAAGGGTGATCTTCAACTGTGCCACATCTCCAGCCCTTTTTACTTTTTGAGAAAGCATCCTGATAAATTGCTCAGGTTGGCCTAGAACTTGTGATCCTCTTACATCAACGTCAGCAATATATATTCTTTGTCTGCTTGTGGAGGGAAGAGGGCCATGACTCCCTGCCTTTTTTTTTTTTTTTTTTTTTTTTTTTTTTTTTTTTTGAGACAGGGTCTCATTAAGTTGCCCAGGCTGGCCTAGAATTTGTGATCCTCCTGTCTCAGCATCCTGAGTTGCTGGGATTACAGGAGTGTAACACACCAGGCTCAGCAATATAAACTCATCCGGATATATTCCATTCTTTATTAATTACGTGTGCTTTTACAAAACATTTACAGTTCTGCATTACAGTTCATGCTTTAAAAAAAAGATCAAATTGTTAGCAGGGTGTGGTAGTGCATGCCTGTAATCTCAGCAACTCAGGAGGCTGAGGGAGGGGGATCACAAGTTCTTGGCCAGCCTGAACAATTTATCAAGACTGTCTCAAAATAAAAAAAAGGGGGGGGCTGGAGCTAGATCTCAGTGGTAAAGCATTCCTGGGTTCAATCCCTAGTGCAAAAATATAATTAAACCCAAATTGTTCATAAGGATGCAAAAAAATCTCTCTCCACATTTAATCCCTACCCCATGTCTCTCCATTTCACCCCCTAGAGACAACTATTAAACATTTCTTATGTTTCTTAGTTGCAGTTTTACAAGAACCGGTGACCATTTTGGGGACAGGTGGTTTCTTTTTTTCTAGGGGAACCACTTGATTGGGCCACACATTATAATAAGGCAGAGCAACTTAAGATGTCTTTGTGCCATGCAATTAAACTGCACTGTATAACAATGAAGAAAGTGGCTTGGTTGGACACAGACTTTTCATCACTGCCACCACTGCCTATCCTCTCAGATAAGACGTGAAATATGTGTGAGCAGGTTTGCCTCCAATTTCTATTTCCAAAGCTCTGAGAAGTTCCAAAATGATTAGCTTTCTGCTATAACAAGATACCTGAAATAATTATAAAGAGAAGTTGTATTTAGGCTTACGACGTTCCAGTCCATGATTGGTTGGACCTGTTGCTTAGAATCTGTGGCAAGGCAGCACACCGTTGTGGGAGCACATGGAGGAGCAAAAGCACTCACCTCATGGCCAGGAAGCAGAAGAGACAGAAGGGGCCAGGGCCCACAGTCCCTTTCAAAGGCAAGTCTCCAGTAACATAAAGGCTTTTCACTAGGCCCCACTCTGGAGACCAAGCCTTCCACATGTGGGCCTCTGGGGGATAGTCAAGATCCAAACTATTCCAACAACCTTTTGTAGGATCTCTCTGAATTCACAGCAGCTTAAGTCTTCACAGCACTCTTGAGAGTTCAAGTTCAGTTTCCATGTCACTGAAATCTGAAACTGAAATCAGATGGTTTTTTGTCATGGTTCTTTGTTATGGTTTTGTTTTCCCCAATTAAACCCCTGTGTTAAACGGATTTCTCATGGAAGTCGGTTTCCCTCTGAGTTGATTCTCCCATACTCCCTCCCTCCAGTCTCCTTGAAGCCTTTCCTATTCCCTCCCCCTCTCCCTGACCCCCTCCCCACGTCTCCCAGCATCCTAGGCCAGGTTCCCCCTGTTTGTGTAAAAATTCATACATGTTGAGTTTATTATTAGCTTAGCCATCTATCTTACTGTATCTGGTTGTATTCCATCCAGCTTTCACAAATGAGAGAAAACATTTGGCCCTTGAGTCTCTGAAATTGGGATACTTCACTTAGCATAATTTTTTTCCATCTCCATCCATTTGGCTGCAAATGCCATATTGTCTTCTCTAATAGCCGAGTAGTATTCCATTGTATATACATACCAAAGTTTTTGAATCCACTTGTCATGTGAGGGGCATCTGGGTTGGTTCCATAGTCTAGCTATAGTAAATTGAGCTGCTATAAACATTGATGAAGCTGTATCTCTATCATATGCTGATTCCAACTCTTTTGGTAAAATACCCAGGAGTGGGATAGCTGGGTCATAACGTGGTTCCAGGCCTAATTTTTTGAGGAGTCTCCACACTGCTTTCCAGAGTGGCTGAACCAGTTTGCAGTTCTACCACTAATGTGACAATGTTCCTCTTTTCCCACAGCCCCACCAGCATCTGTCATTGTTTGTATTCTTTATTTTTGCCACACTGACAGGAGTGAAGTGGTATCTCATTGAAGTTTTGATTTGCATTTCTCTTATTGCTAGTGATGTAGAGCATTTTCTTATATGTTTATGGGCTTTTTGCACTTCCTCCATTAAGAAGTTTCTTTTTAGTTCTATAGCCCAATTAGTGATTGGATTATTTGTGATTTTGGTGGTTTTTACATTTTTTAAATTTATTTTTAATGAGAGACGGACAGTGAGAGAGACAGAGAAAGAGAGAAACAACTTTATTTAGTTTTTCACATGGCCTTAGTTGCTCCAACACTCAGTTGTGTACGTGGTGCTGGGGTTTGAACCCGGGTCCTCGTGCTTGCCAGGCAAGCGCCAAAACTGCTGAGTCACCGCTCCAGCCTGAGTTTTTTTAGTTCTTTATATTCTAGATATTAGCCCTCTGTCTGAGGTGTAGCAGGCCAAGATTTTCTTCCATTCTGTAGGATCTCTTTTGACACTCTTAACTAAATCTTTAGCTGTGCAAAAGCTTTTTAGTTTAATTGCATCCCATTCATTTTTTCTTAACTTTACTGCTTGCGCCATTGGAGTCTTGTTAAGTAAGGTGGTGTTGACCCCTATGTCATGAAGTCAACACTTCTACTTCTTTTTCAAGCAGTTGTAAAGTTGCTTGCTTAATATCCAGATCTTTGAACCATTTTGACTTAATTTTTGTGCAGGGTGAAAGGTAAGGATCCAATTTCTGTTGTCAACATTTGCCTGTCCAATTTGTTTAGCACCATTTGTTGAACAGGCTTTCTTCCACACAATGCTTTTGCCCCCCTTTATCAAATATCAGATAGTTAAAAGTACGGGGGTTTGTTTCAGAATTCTCTGTTCTATTCCATTGGTCTTTAATTCTGTTTTGATACCAATACCTTGCTGTTTTTGTTACTATAGCCCTATAGTATAATTTCAGGTCAGGAATTTAGAGACTGTCTGCTTCCTCCTTCTTGCTGAGTAATGTTTTGGATCTTCTGGGTCTTGTTATTCCAT
This sequence comes from Aplodontia rufa, assembly GCA_004027875.1. Lineage (NCBI taxonomy): Eukaryota > Metazoa > Chordata > Mammalia > Rodentia > Aplodontiidae > Aplodontia > Aplodontia rufa. Next base: position 14,743 of record PVKS010020610.1, on the reverse strand, counting down.
ACAAACTTGAGAATTGCTTTTTCCATATCTGTGAAGAATGATATTGGTATCTTGATGGGGATTGCATTGAATCTGTATAGGGCTTTGGGTAGAATGGCCATTTTGATTATATTGATTCTGGCCTGACCATGAGCATGGAATGTTTTCCCATCTACTCAGGTCTTCTGCAATTTCTTTTTTTAGCATTTGATAGTTTTTGTTGTAGAGGTCCTTAATATCCTTTGTAAGGTTGATGCCCAAGTATTTTTTTTTTTTTTTTTGGAGGAAATGGTGAATGGGACAGATTTCCTATTTCCTCTTCTGTGGACTTGTTGCTGGAGTAAAGGAAAGCTAATGATTTATGAGTGCTAATCTTATAGCCAGCCACTTTGCTGAAATCGCTTATAAGCTCCCTAAGTCTTCTGGTTGAGCTTATTGGGTCTTCTCGGTATAGAATCTTATCATCAGCAAGTAGAGACAACTTGACTTTCTCTTTTCCTATTCGAATTCCTTTGATTTCCTTCTGCTGTCTGATAGCTCTGGCAAGAGTTTCAAGGGCTATATTGAATAAGAGTGGTGAAAGTGGACAACCTTATCCTGTTCCTGAATTCAGTGGAAATGCCTTCAGTCTTTCTCCATTGAGCATAATGTTGGCTATGTGTTTGTATACAGTGCTTTAAAATCTTCTTGGCAAGTATTTAAATTTATTTAAAATTTTTACTGAAAAAAAAACCGCACAGAATGTTTTCTTCTGGTCTTAACTTCATCGAATGTATGTGAAAGGGACACAGTCACAGATCACTTGGGAAAAGTAGAATTGCCAGTTTCAGTGATGTTCAAGCCAGAAGGTGGCATACTTCTTATAAAGTAACTGCACACACTTACCAACTAAGACAAAAAGCTCCTGGGCATGCACACTTGAGGAGGCATTTCAGCCTAGCTGAGGTGCAACTGCATAGGAGTGGGGTCTAAACCAATCCATACAGGAAGCTCTCTGGTATCTCCCCATTACATGGGGCTCACATGGGATAGAAACCCCTATAGGGAATGTCTGAATGTGAGTTTTTATCTTTGGTTTCCTAATTTTTTTTATTGCATTTCATATAACATAGATGAAGTCTATCCATGATTTCCTGTTATATAAATGGAAGGACAGATTTCATTAAATGCTGCTACCAGATAAATGATACATTTATCTGGAAATAGGTGAAAGAAAGGGAAGGACAGATAGAAGAAAACCAGGTGTTGAGGTAACATGGGCCAAGTCATAATAAGAAGATGGCCTGAGAGTTCCATGCTGGAGATGTGAACAAGGACATCTGAGGGCAGATCACATCGTACCAGGCTTTGCTGTGATCTGTTACAAAGTTATCCTGGGTGATCCTATATGATCCTGAGTACTAGGGAGGGGTCTGAAGGGTTTCCTCTATTGCCCACACCCTACCAGCTTCTGCCAATAACGCTTCTTTCTTACTCAGATAATCTTTCACAATCTGTGTTGCTCAGGAAAGACCAGAGAATCTGTAATTAAAGGAGGAAAAAAGCCTGTACAAAGGTATGGGTGACACCAAATCTCATCTGTTAAGTGCTGATCTTAAATTCCATTAGTGGCACATTTAATAACCTCTTGTGTGCCCAACATGAGAATTACTATATGTATGTAGATGTTACACAAAAGCTATTTATGATAAAACATTGAGTAAGCCAGGCATAGAGGCACCTGCCTGTAATCCCAGTGATGTGGGAGGCTAAGGCAGGAGGATCACAAGTTTGAGGCCAGCCTGAGAAACTTAGCGAGACTCTGTCTTAAAAAATAGAAAGAGGGGTGCTGAAGTGGCTCAGCAGTTGCAATGCTCGCCTGGCATGTGCGAGTACACAAGTTCAAACCCCAGCACCACATACACAACAAAGTCTCAGAGCAACAAAAACCACAAGAAAAACTAAATAAAATTAATTCTTTTTTCTCTTTCCTTAAAAAAAAAAAGGGGCGGGGTGGGCTGGAGTGGTGGCTCAGCGGTTTTGGCGCTTGCCTGGTAAGCACAAGGACCTGGGTTCAAACCCCAGCACCACATACACAACTAAGTGTTGGAGCAATGAAGGCCATGTTTAAAACTAAATAAAGTTGTTTCTTTCTCTGTCTCTCTCACTGTCCCTCTCTCTTAAAAAAAAAAAAAAATAGAAAGGGCACTGGAGCAGTGTGGAGCCTTTGCCTGGCAAGCACAAGGATCCTGGTTTGAACCCCAGCACCACATACGCAACTAAATGTCAGAGAAGCAAAGGCCAGATGAAAAAATAAATAAAATTGGGGCTGGAGTGGTGGCTCAGCGGAGCAATGAAGGCCACATGAAAAACTAAATAAAATTTGTTTCTCGCTTTCTCTCTCTTAAAAAAATTGATTCTCTTTAAAAAACAAAAAAAGGGCTGGAGTGGCTCAGCAGTTAAGGCACTTGGCCTAGCATGTGTGAGTATGCTTGTCAAACCCCAGCACCACATACACAACGAAATGTCCAAGGAGTGAAGGTCGCATGAAAAACTAAATAAAAATTACTTCTCTCTTACTGTCCCCTCTTTCTGTACAAAAAAGGGGGGGGGGCTGGGGATGTAGCTCAGTGGTAGAGGAGTTCCTAGTATCAAAAACAAAAACAATCACTTAGTGCCTACTAAGTGGCATATTCTTTTTTTTTTTTTTTTAAAGAGAGAGGGACAGTGAGAGAGACAGAGAAAGAGAGAAACAACTTTTATTTAGTTTTTCACAATGGCCTTCATTGTTCCAACTCTTAGTTGTATACGTGGTGCTGGGGTTTGAACCCGGGTCCTCGTGCTTGCCAGGCAAGCGCCGAAACCCCTGAGCCACCGCTCCAGCCCGGCATATTCTTTTTAAAAACATTTATTTTAGATTTTCCAACTTTTAGTTTTTCGGCATACTCTTAACATTAACTCATGCTCTTACTCCATGGGCTGCATGGGCTGCCTCAGGGTTCAGAGGTCTCCACTGGAGCTGTTCAAGTCACATATTACGTAGTCATAAAAGTTGGACTTTTATTTCTGTTTTCTTATCTTGGCACAGTTTTCTGACAGAACCAATATTTTAAAATAAAAAAAATTGAAAATTTTAAGATATATTTTTATTGTACATATATGAGATTCATCTTTACATTACAAACACATTACAAATAAAAATTTCATTTTTATTAAAAACATTTTCTGGATTATCATTATACAGCTGAAACAAAGAAATATAATATATAAACATGAAGGTCATTCTCCACGCATTAGAATACTAATGGAATCACTTCAATAACCTTTTTTTTTTTGGTGGCATAGGGGATTAAACCCATGGCCTTCTGTATACTAGGCAAGCATTCTACCACCAAACCATTCCCCTGCCACCAAAAGCATTCTTCATGAACATCTGCTTGATTACCCACACCCTGTATTAACTTTTGAGGGGCTGAATAAACACACAAGAGGAAGGTGATCCCCAAGTAAGATACATTTCCAAAAAAAAATTGTCTATACTCTAAATGTCTTCCTTTGTGTGGGATTTTGGTCAATGAATATGAGCAAGAGAACTTTCTGTTATATACATAAGACAAACGTAAACACTTGAAAATGCAGAATAGATTGTAAATTAAAACTTTTATCTACTTTGTCACATGAGATCACCTACATTACCATTTAATATTACTGTGTATACATTATCTTATGAAAATCACATATATAAGGCCTTTATTTCTAGGGCAGTCTTAAAATAGGCTTAATGTAGGAATATTTTACCCTTTATATTTTTCAACATCTCAGCTAATAACATTATGCATAGTACCTAAGCCAACAAATGAATAGCGGCATATCACAATTTCAACTACTGTACTTGATTATATTCACATGACGTACCATCTAAGAGAACTGACCAAGCATCATTTCAGAACTGCCCAAATTAGACTTGTTAAGAAAACAGAATGCAACCCCGTCATATGAGCCCAGTCCGTCTCTCAGAGTTTTGTTATATATATTCTAGTGCTTCACAATACTGAAATATTTAATAGCTTGTAAAGTAGTTTAGTTAGCATGGAAATCTGAAAGTGTAAAATTACTTTGGGATGCTTTAAGTTTTGTACAAAAATGCATATATGGAAGAATCTAATTTGGATATTACTCTGATAGTTTTATACTGGAACGGGAAGGTAGAATTTAGGATTATTGGTCAAGACTTTTTCAGATCATAAATACTAATCCACACTAGTTGTTTATATACAGAAGCCTTCAAAATCACTACAAAGGATAGTCAACCATTAAAGTACAAACTGATGGTCCAGGGGCTGGAGCGGTGGCTCAGTGGCTACGGCGCTTGCTCGGCATGGGCAAATACACAGGTTCAAACCCCAGCACCCACATACACAACTGAGTGTTAGAGCAAGGAAAGCCATGTGAAAAACTCAATAAAAATTGATTATCTCTCTCTTTCACTGTCCTCTCTTTAAACAAACAAACAAACAAACAAAACAAAACAAAAAACTGATGGTCCAGGGCTTTCTCTGCCCTGTGCTATCATTCCTTCACATTCTGTCCAGTCACTAGCTCAAGTCACAGGAAGAGGGTCTCCTAACTGGCTTGTGCATGCTTCCGAACAAGGCATTTAAGACTCTTTTTCTCTCATGTAGCCTTAAAATGCCATTGGTCTTTATCTCCAGGACAGAATTAGAAAGTGTTAAATATTTACAAGTTCTCTAAGATTGGACTATTTGAAATTGACTTTAATATTTAAAAATTAATTTATTAGGAATCTGCTTTTTGGGGCTGGAATGGTGGTTCAGTGGTTATAGTGCTTGCCTGGCATGTGCGAAGACACAGGTTCAAACTCTAGCACCATATACACAACAAAGTGTCTGAGCAATGAAAGCTACATGAAAAACTAAATAAAATTGATTTTTTCTCTCTTTCACCATCCCTTGCTTTTTTTTTCTAAATCTACTTTTCAAAATCTAATTTTCTGAACTTAAAACAGAATCAAATGTTTCAAAGTACAATTTTCTAAGCTTAAAATAAAAGTGGATTCTGTGTGCATGTATGTGTTCATGTGCGGTACTGGGGACTGAACCCAGGGCCTTGCAAACGCTTTACCACTGAGCTACATCCCCAGCCCAGGACTTTGTATTAAATAAGCAGTTTATTTTTAATAGCTACATGGCTAAGAGATTAACAATACATGTTTTAGAGAAAGAAAAATTAAAGTAGTAAGGAGGACACTTAACCCTTAACAAATATTCTGGGGGCTGGAGCGGTGGCTCAGCGGTTTCAGCGTTTGCCTGGCAAGCACAAGGACCCGGGTTCAAACCCCAGCACCACATACACAACTGAATGTTTGAGCAACTAAGGCCATGTGAAAAACTAAATAAAGTTGTTTCTCTCTTTCTCTGTCTCTCTCACTGTCCCTCTTTCTCTTAAAAAAAATATTCTGATTAGGCTTAATGTAGTAATATTTTACCTTTTATATTTTTTCTTTTCTTTTTCTTTTATTAGATGATATAGCCTTTATATTTTTTCAACATCTCAGCTAGTAACATTACAATTTGAATGCCAAGTATATCAATGGAATATGAGAATAAAATATTTCAATGACCACAGAGGTCATGACCATTACTAATTTTTCCTTCCCAATGTTTCTGCTTATTAAAACATTTTTATACTATTCATTAAATCAAGATGGTTTTGTGTAGCTGCTTAAAATTATAAATGTATGATTTTCATGCTTCTAAAATCTCTTCACATTTTGTTTTTCAAAAATGAATTTTGTACCATCTTAAATACCAAGAACTAATCTTGTATAAAGAGACAGGGCTTAAGGGGTTGGGTATTTAGCTCAGAGGCAGAACACGTGCCTAGCATATGCAAGGCCCTGAGTTCAGTCCTCAGTCTTTAAAAATAATAATAAAAAAAAAAGACACAGGGCTGGGGTAGCCAAGGATAAGTAAGATAGGGGCCCTGCTCTGACTAAAGCACCTTTTACATGTCTGATGAGTATCCTTACTGAACCATGCTTACAATCTAGTTTTATCATTTTTAAAACTGCAAAATCATTTGCAGATGAGCCAATAAAAATATAGACTAGAGGGCTGGAGTGGTGGCTCAGTGGTTATGGCGCTTGCCTAGCATGCATGAGGACCTGGGTTCAAACCCCAGCACCATGTATACAACTGAGTGTTGGAGCAACAAAGGCCACATGAAAAACTAAATAAAGTTATTTCTTTCTCTCCCCTCCCCTCTCTCTCACTATCCCTCTTTCTAAAAAAAAAAAAAAAAAGACTAGAAACAATATCTTGAAAATAGAAAAATAGGTTTTAAAAAAGTCATAATATGGGGCTGGAGTGGTGGCTCACCAGTTATCATTCTTGCCTGCATGCACGAGAATGCAGGTTTGAACCCCAGCACCACGTACACAACGAAGTGTCAGAGCAATGAAAGCCATATGAAAAACTAAATAAAATTGATTCTTTCTCTCTCGAAAAAAAAATCAACATCTCTTTAAACAATATCTTCCTATGTCTAAAATGTTGCTTCTTTCTATAATATATAATAAATGGATCAGTTCACTTGAAGACAGATGGCAAGTCTTTACCTTTTTTCCCCCTTAGTCACTGTTGTGTTGGATTTTCTGCCCCCCCCCACATTTAAAAACATTGGTACATTATAGTTGTACATAATGGGGGGGGAGTCTTTAACTCTTAATAAACTTTAACTCTTAGTTAGATTAAAAGAAATAACCAAGCATAATTTGACTAAAATGTTTAGGTCATTGTTTTTTCTTCAAAATATATTTTATTTTACTTTTTTGGTCCTGGGGATTGAATTTAGGGATCCTTAACCACTTAACCACATTCCCAGCCCTTTTCATTTTTTATTGAGACAGGCTCTTGCTAAGTTGCTTAGGGCATCATTAATTTGCTGAGGCTGGCTTTGAACTTGAGATCCTCCTCTTTCAGTCTCCTGATTTGCTAGGATTATAGGCGTGCAACACCATGCCTGGCCTTCAAAATCTATCTTAAAAAATAAAAAGCATACCTGACTCAGAAAACCTTCTCAACATTCAAAATATTCTAAAACAGGGTGTCATCTTTAAAAAAAATTTTAGAATCTACTTGTAAAATATTGCTAATGTGGGATACCCAATCATTGAAATATGAAAAAAAAAAAGATAAAGAAATAAAAAAAAGTCCTAACATGAACTTTTCCATTTTTTCCAAACTTTTAAATTTGGATATTTTGCCAACATGAAAACACCTAGACAAGTTCTATTCTGGTGTTTTCTTTCTTGGACATGATTTTGAAAGTAAGGACTGGTGCATCACTGTTCTAAAGAATCTGTTTTTCTTCAGTGACTGAGTTTTTATTTGCTTCCAAGAAAGTTATGATCTTTCTACATGGAGACTATCGCGTAAGACCAGAAAACCTCTAAGGTTTATCTGCTGTGCTGTTAAACTAGACCCAGACCAGACAGTTATATTTTAAAAAGCTATATCTGATGTATGTTACAGCTTATCCTTGCCTCAAAACAATTAATTTCTGATATAGTAAAGAAGAAAACATAGTATCTGATACAGGGAACTAAAACAGAAAACTACCAGTCTTTCAGCTCAGTAAAGTTAAGCAGCTATTCCCTGTCTTCTGTCTACAACCATGTCAGAGTAAGTTTGTTTCAGACAACCCTGAATTTACATAGAAAAGGATGCTCTGTTTCTGGATCACATCAGAACTTTCCTCTTGTTCTAAATTTTGACTGCTGAAACCAGCAGATCTTAATATTCAGTGAATTAAAACAGCCCTTTTGTTAGGGTATGTTATGGTATCCTAACACACTGAATATTAAGCTTATTTTAAATCTCCATGTACAGTGTTAGTGGGGATTCTGCAGCTCATCTAATATTAACAATATATACCACGTAATAACAGTATAACATCCATTTACCTACCTCATACTTAAACATACTTGTTATTTGATTTATGACTGATACATTTATGATTTTTAAGCATTACATGTTTAATCTGTAGTAAAACATTATCTCAAAGCATGAACACCTACACTTTATATCAATTATTGCATCAAAAGGAGTTAATAAACTTAGTGTAATACCTTAGTAGTATAATATGGAATATTTCCTTAAGAGGAATTAATAACTCTCTTGACAGAATTTATAGGGTTTAAATTTAAATTATATTCACTTATTATATCTTAAATGTAAAATAAAAAGAGAATACATAAAGCCCAAATCTGTTGAGCACCTCTATTACAGATTTTACACTAAAATTATACTCAGATGTGTCTAGTGCTGTTTTCCCATTATCATGTACATTGGCCACAGGACCAGTGTACCTCAGAGGCACAGACTGACACACTGCTTGAGAATACCACTGTGATGTTCCCTTTCTCTGGGTGGGGAAGGTGGGCACTTTTGGAGATGAAATCAGCATCAGTTTTCTTCTTGACAGGTGAGGTTCATTTTTCAATAGGTTCATTTTCTCTTAAGTGCTTGACTGAAATGCCTCAATACATCAATTGCCCACTCTTTAAATCCGCAGGGAAGCTTCAGTTCACTGGCTTGACTTTTAGCGTTTGATCACAACTTGTTCATAAGCTCCAGACCCCACCCTAAAACAGCAAAGGGAATAAAACCTTCAAAATGTTGAGCTAAAGTGTTTGAAATTGTTCTACGTAACTTTGCCCCCAAAGGGAGAATGCACTGGACAGTTTTCCACTAGATTTCATTTCTACAAGGTTTAAAGGTTTCACAGATAGAAAATAATTGCAATATTAAAGGTTTCTTTTTTTTTCTTTTTTTTAAAGAGAGAGGGACAGTGAGAGAGACAGAGAAAGAGAGAAACAGCTTTATTGAGTTTTTCACATGGCCTTAGTTGCTCCAACACTCAGTTGTGTACGTGGTGCTGGGGTTTGAACCCGGGTCCTTGTGCTTGCCAGGCAAGCGCTGAAACTGCTGAGCCACCGCTCCAGCCCAAAGGTTTCTAATTAATACACTGGATTAGTCTAGGCCTTGAGCCTCCTACTTATTTCCACAATAACCTAGTAGCACTTTCCAATACTTGACCTATCAACAAACTGCTGCAAGGAATATTCTCTGCAAACATATTTGTATATATAAATGCTAAAGTCAGTCTCATCCAGGAGAATATTTGATTTCAGCAGTTTATCAGGCCTTGCACTCAGTTAATGATGATAGTCTTTCTTTTCTTTCTTTTTTTTTGTAGTGGGGACTGAACCAGGGGCACTTAACCACTGAGCCACATCCCCAACCCTTTTTATATTTTATTCTTGAGACAGGATCTTTCTTGCTAAGTTGCTTACAGCCTCATGAAGTTGCTGAGGCTGGCTTTGAACTTGTGATTTTCCTGCCTCAGCCTCCCGAGTCCCTGGGATTATTACAGGCATGCGTAGCCGTGCTAGGCTTAAAATATCCTTTAAATATGCTCTGCTGTGGTCATAATGGATTAATAGAAGCCAGACTTTCTCTCCTGCCTTCAATAATTATAAACCCAGTACAACATACAAAATGACAGTTTACACACACCGGACAACAGGCAGTGCAAGGCTGTGAGCCCAAGAAAAGGAAAAATCAATGAAGCCCTCCAATGGCCCCAGAAGGATCCACCCAACCTGCAGGGAGGGAGGACCCTAATAGTTTGGTGAGTGGTCTGAGTAGATGAGCAAAATGTCAGGGCTCAGAAGAGTTGGGGGCTAGAATCTGAAGGTCAAAATCCCAGTAGAAGGGTGGGGGAAAATAAGGTTTGGAGAATTCTCAGATTTGATGAAAATTATAAACCCATAGATCCAAGTAGCTCAATGAATTTCAGGCAGAATAGATAGAAGGAGAAACACACTAAGGCACATTATAACCAAACTGCTAAAAACCCGTTATAAAATCTTAAAAGCAGCTAGAGATAAAAGACCATATAGAGGAATAAAAATGGAAATGAAATCAGACTTTTTTTTAGAAAATATTAAATCTGAGCAAACAGGTGCACAGAGGACCCTGTAAGAAACCCTGGGCAGGCAAGCAGTACCTATTAACTTCAGGTAGGTCACTGCCAATAGTCCTCACCAAGTCTCCGTGGCTTTTTGCTGTTGTGTCCATTCTCTTCTGTCTTTAGGTAAATTATTTTGGTTTTCTCTGTGCCTCACAGAACAGATCTATTGCTGACATGTTAGTTTCTTTGATAAATATCCACTATCTATTGAGAGCCTATGTGTACAAGAAGCATGCTAGGCACTTCAAATAGATTAGTCTCCACAATTAACTCTGGAACAGATCTTCAATTAGTGTATATGAAGTGCTTGAGTGCTTACTGTATGACAATATTGTTATAAGCACATACATATCTTACCTCATTTAATTTAACCTTTATAATTCTTATGAGATAACCTCCATTCGGAGCATTTAATGGTGAGGAAATTGAGGCAATAAGAAGAGAAATAATTCACCAAAGAATTAGTAAGTGGTGAAGCTTGGTATTGAACCTATACAGCTCAACTCCTGAGCCTGTGTTGTTAACCCTGCTCATGCAGGGCTCTTGTTTTTTCTAAATAGTTATTTTTTCAATGCAGGCTTACATTTCTTTTTTTTTTAAGAGAGAGGGAGGAGGGAGGGGAGGAGGGGGGGCGGAGGGAGAGAGAGAGAGGGAGGGAGAGAGAGAGAGAGAGAGAGAGAGAAAGAATGAATCAATTTTATTTAGTTTTTCATGTGGCTTCCATTGCTCCAAGATTTTGTTGTGTATCTGGTGCTGGCGTTCGAACTCATGTACTCGCACATGCCAGACAAGCACCGTAACCACTGAGCCACTGCTCTAGCTCCCGATGAAGAGCTCTTTCTGGTAGTAAGTGAGAGATATGGACAGCCAAGATAATAGCTAAACTGGGTCATAATGAAATGGCCAGGAATGAAACCCATGTCTGTCTGACTCTGTGGTCCATTCTTTTTTTACCCTAACACATTCTTTTTGACATTCCTTGGACTTTTTGTGGTATGTCACATCAATTATCTACTTTGACCCCTAATGAACACTTCAGACTTTCATATAATTGGGTGATTATTCTATTTTTTTTACACATTTTCATTATTTTATCATTATTTTTGCAGAGCTGGGGATCAAATCCAGGGTTTTGCATGTTAGGCAAGTGCTCTACTACTGAGCTACAACCACCAGCCCCAGGTGATTATTCTAGCCATCATTTGAAAAGGGGGTAGGAATCATAATTGGCTTCTTTACTATATAAATGCTTTTATATCCTAGGTTTTTATATCTAGGTTCTAATTGATCTCTCAACCAAAAATAATCTTTCTTTCCTCTGAATAACAACAATACTAACGGCATGTAATAAGAGTATTCTATGTATCTCTCTTTGCTCTAAATTATGGTCACTTTCCTAAAAGCCATTCTGATCAGATCACTTCCATGCAAGAATCACCAATGGCTCCCCATTGTATATGTGAGGAAGGACAAACTCTTCATTATGTCAACTGAGGCCTTCTACAACAGTGCTCAAGGATACTTGCCAACTTCATGTCCCAAAACCCCCTTTCATATCCCTGTCCTGGGAGGAACCTGGTACCTGGCAATTCAGTAAGTAGGTCATATTATTCAGAAGCTGGTAAGGTCAAAGTGGTCAAGTGTGATAGGTTCTGGACTCAAGGAGACATGAGTCTGAGTCTTTACCTCATCATTTACTAGTTTTATGGAATTGGGTAAATGATCTCTCTCTCTCTTTTTATAGTGGGGATTGAACCCAGAGGTGTTCTACCACCCTCAGCCCTTCTTTAAATTTTGAGATGGGTTCTTGCTAAGTAACTGAGGCTGGTCTTAGTCTTTTTTTTTTTTTTTTTTTGGTGGTGCTAGGGATTGTAGGGATTGAACCCTGGGCCTCGTATAAGCTAGGTAAGCAATAAGCTATAACCCTAACCCCCTTCTTTTTCAATTTTATTTTGAGAGAGGGTCTAAATTGCCCAGTTTGACCATGCATTTTCAATCTTCCTGCCTCAGCCTCCCAAGCAGCTGTGATTACAGGTGTGCACCTGTTTCTATGATTTAAATAACGAATTACAGTGTGGTGAGCACTGAAAGAGAGAGAGTTATGTAGGAAATGAATACAATAAATATATGTGCTTATGCCTGGCACTTAATAAATACTCAGTGTCACCTATAATTATTACTATATAACCACTATGAATTTACTTTATTTGCTCCTATTACCATGAATATCTGTCTTCCCTGAATTTGGTTAATAAACCTCCACTTCTCTTTTATTCTCCCAAAGATCCTCTTCAAGTGTCAGCTCTTCCAGGGAGTTTCTCCATTTGAGTCCCTTTGTTGTTCTCTCAGAGTTCCCCCTACTATTTTTAGTTTGTCTATCCCATCTTTTAGAAAGGGTGAGGCAGTATATATTTTAGGCTTTGTGGGTCACATGGTCTTCGCTATACTATGTGACTCTGCTGTTACAGCATTAAAGCAGGCATAGATATTATATATGTGGCAAGGTATGGCTGTGTTCCCATGACACTTGCTTTATAAGAACAGGCAATGGTAATTTGGTCTACTAGCTGTAGCGGTCAACCCCATCAGCTCACTGAAGGTAAGGGCTGAGTCTTTCCTCCTCGCATCCTTTATTCACAAGTAGGCCTAACAAACAATTACTAAATTTAATGAGTGGATAAATCAATGAAGATTAATGAAAGGTCTAACTTGTGTGACATCCTTTATAAACTGATTTTCAAAGTACATCTTCATAGTATCTTTACATTTCTTTCTTACCTACCTACCATATCTGATTGGAGTTAGTTGTTGACGTAGGTATTGGCTGTTAGACTCTATTTAGTATCCTTTGGGCTCTGCAAATGTGCTGGACACCAGTACATTTTAAAATGAATACTGGAAGAAGAAATGAACTGGAACTTGTAGTCCTCCTGCCTCAGGCACTAGAATTTACAGGCATGCATCACCATGGCCAGCTCTAGAACTTGAACTTGGTATGTTCAAGTTAAAGTATGAGGTGGAGAAGAGGAGAGCACAAGAAAGGTTAATTATTAGCTTATGTTGCTCAGTGGGTACATAACTGCACATAACAGAAAGACTACTGACTGGAAATGTAGTTTTGCTCTGTCTAAAATATTAGCCCAAGACAAAGCAACATGTAATCTAAGGGAACCATAGATATGTAGCTGGGTGGGAGGGAGGGAAGCAGGAGGGGTGATAGGGAGGGATCAGGCAGCGAATCAACAATGTAGTTTACTCTTTACTTCCCCAAAAAGCCAACTAATACTTATGCAATTATTAAAATTTTTTTTTTCATATTCAGTCTGCCCTCCATATCCACGGGTCCTACCTCCATGGATTCAACCAACCACAGGTTGAAAACATTTAAGAAACATTTTCTTTGGTACTAATGTGTACAGACATTTCTTGTCATTATTTCCAAAACAGTATAATAAAACAATTGTTTACCTAGCACCCTGCCCAAATAGACTAAGAGATGGGTATAGTGGCACAAATCTGTAAACCCAACTACTCAGGAGACTGAATTGCAAAGTTCTAGACCAGCCTGGGAATCTTACTGAAATCTTGTCTCAAGATAAAAATAAAAAGGGTTTCAGAGCAGAGGGTATAGCTCAACAGTATAGTGCTTGCCTAACATGTGGTAGACTCTGGATTTGATTCCCAGCACTGCAGAGAGAAAACAAACAAAAACAACAACAACAACAACAAAAAACCAGCTTTGGAGGTAGCTCAGTGGTACCAACTGAATTCAATCCCCAGTATAGGAAAACCAAAAGAAAACAAAAATAAAATATTAGACTAAGATTCTTTTCTTTTTTTGTTTTGACACCAGGGATTGAAACTGAGGGGCAATCAATCACTAAGCTATATCCCTAGCCCTTTTTATTTTTTTTATTTTGAGACAGGGTATCATTAAGTTGCTTAGGGTCTCACTAAGTTGCTGAGGCTGGCTTTGAACTTGTGCCTCAGTCTCCTGAGCTGCTGGGATTACCGTGCCTAGTTAGACTAAGATCCTATTCTAAACATTTTAAAAATATTACAACCTGTTCCAGTGCTCTACTAGTACTTTATTAATATACTCTAAAAACATGTATAAGGAAATAACCAAATTAACAAGATATGTCAAACATATCCTGAATGAGGAAAAGTGAGAGCTACACTAAGAACTGTTAACTCTTCTCATGCAATCATTAATATTTGTTTTACAGCCTCAATCTAATACAAAATTTGAAAATTTTGTCCTCTACAAATGAATTTTTAAAAACAGTCTAGTTGGGAATGTGGCTCAATGGTAGAGTCTTGCCTGGCATGCATGTGGACCTGAGTTCAAGTCCCAGCATCTCAAGAAAAAAGTCTATATTTTAATAAGGTACTACTGTACTACATACCTATTTGGAAGATGATGACTGCCAAATGTTGTACTTCCTCCAGGGCCCACAAATAACCTCAGTCCTTCTTCTGTAATACACATTTAAAATTTTGTTATATGTATATTATTAGACTATTGCCAAACAACATTCATATTGTAGTAATTCAAAATTTATATTTGTTTATTAAGAAACAAAAACCTGAAAATCAAAATTATATGCATGGTGGCAATTTAAAGCTATCCTAACAGTTATTTCTTATTAACTTTCCTATAGTTTTTATTTTCTTTCAGCTGAGTAAAGAAGGCAGTTCTTTTTTTTCCCCTTAAAGAGAGAGGGAC
>PVKS010020609.1:0-36525 GCA_004027875.1 Aplodontia rufa | reverse complement strand
GGAGGTGGGGACTAGACCCTGGACAGTGAGAAAGTTGGTCTATTAGCATGTGTTAAATCCAGATAAGATGTAATGCTTTACAACCTAATACTTTTTTTAGAGATATAGTGGGAAGGGGAAGGGAGGGATAAGGGAGAGTAATTGGGGGGGCACTCCTGGGGGTAATTGCAATATCCAGAATATATACACATTTTATATTATTTTGTTAAAATCTTGTAAGGTTGTTCAAAAAGAAAAAAGAAAAAAAAAAGAAATCATGGGATTATCAATGAGGCACATACATAACTAACAACGAAGTGTTCCATAAGACCATATAATTAATGCTTCCCTGATCAATCTGAACTCTCGTCTTCATATGTCTCCTGATTTGGAAAATGCTCAAAGAAGGTCCTGGGACATGTAGTCACTGACAACATACTAACTGAATGCATGGATCTATCTTACAGGAACTTGCATCAGGTTATAATGCAAATTTTATATCCATGGCAACATGTAAGAATGTAAGATGTTTTGAGAAATGCACTGATTATTATACACCATTAAACTGTTTAAACATTGGACTGAAGAACTCAAGTGTTAGAAAATGGTACGTGTTGTGATGAAAGTGCAGGAATTATGTCATGATGAGCAGAAATGAAACCTTCTTGCACTTGCTCCAATTCATTGTTCAGAGGCATCCACAATATGTATGAAAGATTTTAGTGAGATAAATCAGTTTTGTAAATCTGTGTTTTTGTAATCCATAGGAAGTAATATGTGTCTGTATTTTTAGGTGACATATCTACTGTCACAACTGGGGTGAGATATGGACAGAACTGAAGAAAGAAAGGAAATGTCTTGCAATTAATGCCTATCTTTTCCTGACACATATAAAATGGTGAACTGCCCACCCTGTCCCTTTTTCTTTTGTGTCACTGCGAGATCAATTCAAATAAGGATCATGAATAAACACATAATGTGTCTCATCTAAAAAAAAAAAAAGAATGATAAATCTTTTTAATATGAAAATATTTCCAGACCTAAGATCTGGGATCCAGTAAAGTTTGGTGATCAGGGATGCTTTTTATTGCCTCCTGAGCCTCAAAGAAAGAAACCCCTCGGTATCATGGGAGTGGCAGGACATGCTGCCATGCAGGCCGGTAAGGTCCAGGGAGGTACAGAGCCAAGGTCTGAGGGACCTCTGCTCCATATTTGGTTTTGCAAGGGTTTTTCCCTTGTTTTTTTAAAATCACCTTATGAGGTATGATTAGCATATAAAAATCTGTACATATTTAAAGGGTACATCTGAATTTATTTGGAAATAAGTATGCACCATGAAACCCTTACTATCATCTAGGCCATAAACACATCCATCACCTCCCAAATTTTCCTCCCTCCCTTTATTATTATTATTAGTTTTTAAAACATTTCTAGCTGGGTTCAGTGGTGCATGCCTGTAATCCCAGTGGGTAGGGAAGCTGAGGCAGGAGGATCCTAAGTTCAAAGCCAGCCTCAGTGACTTAACGAAACCCTGTTTCAAAAAAAAAATGGGCCAGGAATGTGGCTCAGTGGTTAAGCACCCCTGGGTTCAATATCTGGTCCCCTGCTCCCCCCAGAAAAATAAATAAAAGTAACAACAGTTCTGAGATCTACCCTCCTGGCAATTTCAAGTTTATAATGTAGTATTCTTTTTTTTTTTTTTTAAGAGATAAGGACATGGGGGCTGGAGCAGTGGCTCAGCGGTTTTGGTGCTTGCCTGGCAAGCACGAGGACCTGGGTTCAAACCCCAGCACCACGTACACAACTAAGTGTTGGAACAACTAAGGCCATGTGAAAAACTAAATAAAGTTGTTTCTCTCTTTCTCTGTCTCTCTCACTGTCCCTCTCTCTTAAAAAGAGAGAGAGAGAGAGAGAAGGACAGTGAGAGAGAGAGAGACCGAGAGAATCAATTTTTAATGAGTTTTTCACATGGCTTTCGTTGCTCCAACACTTAGTTGTGTACGTGGGTGCTGGGGTTTGAACCTGTGTACTTGCACATGCCAGGCAAGCACCATAACCACCGAGCCACTGCTAAAGCCCTATAATATAGTATTCTTAACTGGAGTTCCATTGATGTACAGTAGTGCTCCAGACTTACTCATCTTGCAAAACTCAGCTTTCTTTGTACCCTTTGACTGGTACCTCCCTATTTCTGCCACCCCAGTGCCTGGGAACCACCATTCTACTCTCTGCTTCTGTGTCTTTGGCCTAGATCCACATATAAGTGAGGTCACAGTATGTGCCTTTGTATGTCTGGCTTGTCTCACTGAGCAGACTGTCCTGCAGGTTCACCCATGTTGTCACAAATGGCAATCTCTCCCTTTTCCTTAAGGTTGGGTCACCCTTCGTTGTCTGGCATAGGTTCTCTGGCTCCTGTTTCTGGATCTGATTCCTGAGTCATCTCTTCCTTGACCCCAGGGTTAAGTGGCACTGGCTTGGGCTTTGGAAGACCAGTTAAGTCAATTTTCACCCCCACCCCCCAATTAGCACTTCCCTTGGCTTTTTGAGTTCAGATTCGTTAGAGCAATTCTAGTTTGAATTAAATGAAGTAAAATTGGATAAATTTAAACATTCAGTTCCTCAGTCTCACTGGCTGCTTTTCAGGGCTAATAACAGTGACCCTGATCTTGGAGTTGAAGGTGACTGAGTCAGGTAGAGGTCACCGCAGGTGCTACCAGTGTGTTCACTCGAATCCCACCCCCAAGAACAGCTGTGAAACTGTGGATGGCCACAAAAGGGTAACTAGACCCAGAGCCACTTAAGAGGAAATGAGGAGTTCAGTGATACCATGTGGCTGGAGTCAGGGCAAAGAACCAACAAGCTGGTTTTCCTCACAGCTATAAAATCAGCATCTGCTTATAAATAGGAACGTTTATTGTTCATTACCTGATTTGTCAAGATATCTTGTTCTGTTGGTCTGTCACAGGCTTTGGGCTCAGTGTGATGCTTCATCTAATGTTATCTGGGTCCATGCAGTGGAATTGCCTCCCAAGACACTTTGGACTATTTTGGTAATATTAATCTCTTTGGAAGGATCCCACCACTGGGGGGATATCCTGATCTTCTGGATTAATCCCAGGGTATGATGTTTTTCTGTATCTGATCTTCAGTTGCTTGTAACCTACTGACTACTGCTTCCTCAAGCTCAGTGATTCATACCGAAGTGGGGCCATTTTTTAAATATATTTTTCTTTTTAAGTGACACATAGTAATTGTATATATTGATGGGGTACGGTATGACACTTCAATATATAAACATAATATGTAGTGATCAGATCAGGGTAATTGCCGCATGTCTCTCACCTCAGTATAGATAGATACAATGTCTTTGTGTTGAGAACATTAAATCTACTTTACCAGACACTTTGAAACACTCAATTAGTTGCTGTCAACAATAGGTACTCTACTGTGACATAGAACATCAGAAGTGATTTTTGCTATCCAACAGAACCCTGTGTCCCTTGTCCAGAATGGGAACATTTTGCCTGAAGCTCCTTCCAGAGCCTCCAGAGAGGATGAGGGGTATTTTCTGCTGACTGCCTCTGACAAGGAGAGTTGCCTTCCTTGCCCTCACTTCTCCCCCTCAGGCCCCTCTCAAGAGAAAGGTACACATTTGGAAGCCAATGGTGCTCTCATTATTTAGGAACCACAGCCATAGAGATTTCACTTTGAAACCTATAAATCCCGAGGTTTCCTGCCTGAAATGCTCAAGATAAAAAAACAAGAGTGGAGTTGTCAAGGAGAGGGAATACCTGCTGGGCCTCATTCAGAAATGCAGCTCTCTCAATGCAAAGGTTTGGAGTTAGGGCTCTAGGCCCAGGTGCACCAGCTTCCCCCAGGCCACACACAAGGGCAATCAGGGCTCTGTGAGTGTGGTTAGAGGAGGCGCTGGAGGGAGCAGAGGAGGTGTCACCAGGGTCTTTGAGGAAAAGTCCTGGGAAGAGGTGAGATTGGGGCTGCAGTAATGAGGAGAGAAGGAGGTCACCAGGAGCTGGGAAGCACGGTCTGGACCAGGCAAGGAGGGAAGATGTGAGGAAGGAGCAAGGGCTGGAGATAGAGAGGACCAGCAGACAGACTCTACCTTCTCCTCCTGTTTGAGTATTTTCCTCAAACCTTGCTGGTGGAAACCAAGAAAATTAGAAGTGCCCAGGTGTCTCTTTACTGTTTTCATTCTTGATGTTGAAAAGAAAGCATTCCAAAACAAACCCAAAAGTAATTAAAACCAGTGAAATGAGCCATCAGTGTCATTTAGAAAAAAGGAGAAAAACAAAGGATAAACTCACCTAAAAGAAATTGCTGAGCAGAGTTGTATTAAGATGATTTCAGACCATCCCTTCCTTCCATGTTCTATCAGTTGAACATAAATCTCTGAAAAGACCTTGTTGTGTTTTGGTTAGAAACAAAATATATTTATTTCTATAAAATGTTCAGGCTCAAAATCTTTTTGCATTGACACATCGACAGTGAAAGAAAGTGAGAGAGAGAGAACCAATTTTATTCAGTTTTTTCATAGGTCTTTCATTGCATGCCAGGCAAGCACCATAACCACTTAGCCACCACTACTCCAGCTTCTCCAATACTATTTTTTTAAAGAGAGAAGGAAAGTGTGTGCGTGTGTGTGTGTGTGTGTGTGTGTGAGAGAGAGAGAGAGAGAGAGAAAGAGAGAGAGAGAGAGAGAGAGAGAGAATCAATTTTTACTGAGTTTTTCACATGTTGCTCTGACACTTAGTTGTGTACGTGGGTGCTGGGGTTTGAACCCATGTACTTGCGCATGCACCACCGAGCCACCACTCCAGTCCTCCATTACTATTTTTAAGAGGAGAAATAGTGTCCTCTATATTTTTTTTTCATTTCCGACATGTCCACTTTTTTTGGTGCAGCAGTCACAGCTGCCAGCCATGGGTCCTTTTTGGCTAAAAGAGCCACCATCAGCTTCTTGGCAGATCCACCCATAAGGAGCCCCTCAGAATAAAGCACTATTTCCAGAACAGTGTCAAGGTTGCTTGAGGGCTGGAAAGAGGCTTGAAGACCTCATTGCTCCGACTCCAGCCTGTGCGTCTCCTGATGTTTTCCCCGCCACTGTGCTGCCCACAGGACAGTGTGAAGGCCAGAGTGAAAGTGTACCCTAGTCCAAAAGCTCTAGACATGGGGCTGGAGCGGTGGCTAAGTGGTTTCGGCACTTGCCTTGCATGTGCAAGTACGTGAGTTCAAACCCCAGCACCATGTACACAACAAAGTCTCAGAGCAACGAAAGCCATGTGAAAAACTAAATAAACATTGATTCTCTCTGCCTCTCTCTCTCACTGTCCTCTCTTAAAAAAAAAAAAAAAAAAAAAAAAAAAGCTATAGACAGTGACTGTTGGCTAGACCAGGACATGTGGTCATTCCTGTTCAGCAGGGCAGCCAGGGCCACATACACATTCCACTCCTTTGTCTGTGGCCTTTCCCCAGGCCTGGCACTGAAAAGATCTGCAGAGCAAAAGATCTGCCTTGGCAACAACCTGGTGCTAGAGCCTGGCCTGGGTCTTCTTGCATTTCCTTCCCCTATGGCCAGAGCATGCTGGTATCCTCCTAGGAGCTTTTGGCTTAAGTTGACGGTGGCAGCAGGAAATGCACCAGATGCCAGCTTTCCCTGTTTGTGTTCTTGTGACTGTCATGGGGAATGTTATACAAGCAGATGTGTTGCTTCAGAGGTTGAACTTTCGTATTGTTAGCATGGAGTTCCCTGGTATATCACTTCTAGATAGCATTTCTGTGCCTGGAGCTAGGAGCAAGACAAAGCAAGAAAGAAGCTTTTGCAGGGGGCCTCTGAGCCACTGGGGACCAGAATTAGGCTGACAACAGAAAGAATAGAAAGGATGATCCCATAAGTAGTTGCCGCAGAGTATCCAAAGATACCTTTGATGGTTGGCTATTCCTGTTTTATTTTGTTTTATCTTTTATTTTTTGGTACTAGGGATTGAACTCAGGGGTATTTAACCATTTAGCCACATCCCCAACCCTTTTTATTTTTTATTTTGGAACAGGGTCTTACTCAGTTGCTGATACTGGCTTTGAATTTGAGATCCTCCTGCCTCAGCTTCCTGAGTCACTGAGATTACAAGCACGCACCACCATGCACGCCAGCTATTCCTGTTTTAAAGCTGATCTGAGCTGATTGTTTAGATGAGGGCCTAATGCTCAGACTGGGCCTGTGACAATG
The DNA here is from genome assembly GCA_004027875.1 of Aplodontia rufa. NCBI lineage: Eukaryota > Metazoa > Chordata > Mammalia > Rodentia > Aplodontiidae > Aplodontia > Aplodontia rufa. The sequence goes on along the minus strand of PVKS010020609.1, from coordinate 30,305 downwards.
GGCCTCATCTGTATACGGGGCTTGCTCAATTCCTATGGGTTCTCAATTTTGTCAGGGAGATGCAACTAGAGAGGATGCAAATTCCAGGCAGGGCTCTCTGCTGTCCCTTGAGATGCCCTGAAACTTACTGGAGGTGGTCTCAGAGGCCAGGACTGCTCAAGAGCCCCATTGCAGCAAACATACATGACAGAAAAGAAAGAAATGTACTCAGAGCCCTTCTATGAGTCTGAGCATGGCTCTTGGGGTTGTTCCTCCAGCTGTCTATTCCTTGTTCATTCAGATAACATTCAGAGCTCACCTCTCTACATTGTGATGTGTTAGGAATGTTGCTCTTGCTCCACCTATGCTATGGTTGTTCCATCTAACTAACATCAGCAGGAAGCAAATACTATATTGTTGACATATTGCTCACAGAGAAGAACCACCCTTGGCAATTTCCATTTAAATAGCTGGAGCAAACCATCTTTCAGAAGAGATGCAGAGTCAGCAAAATGCCGGCCCTGGAAGTGTCACTGATGGGACTGGGACAAGGGAGCAATGGAGCTATTCTGTCTACTGCATGTCCCTGTCCTCAACCCTGTGCTCCTGCACCACCTTGCAGAATTGTCTGGGAATCAAGTCTTCCTGGAAGTTTCCCAGGCTTCTTCCTCTAGCCAGCTGCTTCTGTTCTTGTAGGCAGGCTACTCACATGGTGGCAGATACCTCTGCTCCTGCATCTCAAGGATAGAAAGGGCAGACTCCCTCTGTGCATTTTTGATGTGTCCTGTGGATGCTATTTCTCTGACTTCGTACAGTGGCTGGTGGTGTTTTTTCTTCAGGCAGGAAGCTGTATGCTATGACTGACCCACTGTAATGTAAGTACTGGGAAAGACTTTAGTGCAGGTAACAGTCAGTTGACTTAAACACCCCTGTAACCTAGCACATTATTTAAGACAGATCCAAACTGGGATGACAGGACCACATTTCTTCTTGTGGGGTATCTCCATTGGAGGATATCCAGGAAAAGTGTTTAAACATCATGGAGCTGTTTGATAGACTGTCTGTTATATGCTGCAGTTGGTATATGTGGTGTATGTGGCGTATGTGGTGAATAAATCACAGGCTACTTGACACTTGGCTCACTGTGTGTGCAGCATACACCCCTTGTAGTTGCCTTTATGATTGAGTTAATGGGGAGTTCATTACTCAGTTGTTTGCTGTTTGGTGTGTATGATTTAGGCAACATAACTTAGGCACATGTGATTATTGTACTACAGTTTAGTTTGTCAGTGTGAGACTTCTAATGTCTATTTCTCAGTTCTCTATTTAATCATAAGTTCTTTATTTCTCTCTTAAAGAGACTTGAAATGGAAAATTATCTTTGCCTGTTGTACTGTTCTTCAAGTAATGTTCACATTTAGTTTCCACTGCTTGGAGATGTACGTTTGGAAATTGAATATACAGAAGTACCTTTTCGCAAATTGAACTTCTATATAGCCAATTGATGACGTCTTAAATCTGCATCGTAATTTCTGACATTGAAGATGGTCCACTAATGTCATTATAGGAACAGTCTGCTAGAAGTTGGGAAAGGGGTGATTTTGTGGGCAAGCATGACACTTTGTATTTTGTACTGAAACTTGGGTCAGATATGTTTTTATTTTGTTTCAGTCACTTCCTTAAAAGCAGTGGTCCCTGATGACTGAATTGAAGGATGTCTGAGCACTTGATTAGAGATCAAGTCTATTGAAACACCATCCTGATTGATATACCTGAATGGTTGCTTTCTTTTTCCTTGTCTGACTTCATTCTGAAAGAGCACTAATTTCAAGTAATGGACCGGTCACATCAAGGCAGATCATATGACACCAGAAGTGAAATTTACTAAAACAGTGTCTTATTCCAATCATTTATTATCCTTATTTTTTTTTTTGAAGAGAGAGGGACAGTGAGTGAGAGAGAGAAAGACAGAATCAATTTTATTTTTAGTTTTTCACATGGTTTTCATTGCTCTGACACTTTGTTGTGTATGTGGTGCTGGGGTTTGAACCTACGTACTCACACATGCCAGGCAAGTGCTGTAACCGCTGAGCCACCACTCCAGCCCTGTTATCCTTATTTTTAATTATAACTTTGAAACCATTTGCTTGTTTCTTTCTCTCACAGCATGATCTTACAATGAATGGAAAAGAGTCCCATAAATTTTAGAGCTAGTATTTTCTATGAATTGCCACTTGTGATAGTAATTCCTGTCTAGACTAGGTTAGTTGCTGCTGGACGTTTTGAACTAACTTGAGCAGCCTGGTGGCCAGTCCAGCAGTGAGAAATAGACCAGCAACCATGGTATGTGCGTTTTCCTGGTTCTTTTAAGTATTATTAATTCAAAAATACATCACCTAGCTGGGTGTAGTGGCACATACCTATAATCCAAATGGCTCAGGAGGCTGAAGCAGGAGGATCTCAAGTTCTAAGCCAGCTTCAGCAACTTTGTGAGACCCTGTCTCAAAATTTAAAAAATAATGGTAAAATGGGCTGGGGATGTGGCTCAATGGTTAAGCACCCCTGGGTTCAATCCCTGGTACCCCCCCCAATACATCACCTATTCAATATCACACCATTTAGTAAACAAAACAAAAGGAAGGGCTAAGGGAAAAAAGTGAGCCAGAGCTTGGCCTCTGAATCCTACTCCTTTTTCTGGTGGACCAAGCAGTGTCAGCTTGTTCTTCTAATAACTAACAAGCTTAATGTCTGGATTTTTTTTTATTGTGGTAAAACACACATCAAGTAAAATTCACCATTTTAACCATTTTTGAGTACACAGTTCAGTGGCATTGAACACCCTCATGCTGTTGTGTGACGTCAGCTCTATCTAGTTTCAGGACATTTCCATCTCCTCAAAATGAAATTCTGTATTCATTGGGCAGTCATTCCTATCTCTATTCTCCTTGGCTCCTGGCACCCACAGTTGGCTTTCTGTCTCTATGGATTTGGTGATTGTGGATATTTCTATAAATGGAATCATATAATATGAGGCATTTTGTATGTAGCTTCTTTTACTTGATTCATTCAGGTTGATTCATGTTATGACATAAATCAGAATTTTATTCCTTTTTATAACCAAAGAATATTCCATTGTAAGAACAGGCCATGTTTGTTTATTCATACATCTGTTGGTGGGCATTTGGGCTATTTCCACCTTTTGGCTATGAATGAGCTACACTGAATGTTTGTGTATTGAGGATTTGTTTGCCCACTGAGGGGTATACCTAGGCATGGAATTGCTGGGTCATGTGGTCATAGTAGGTTAATTTTATTGAAGAGCCACCAGACCATCTTTCCAGAGCCACACTTGGATAGTACTTTTATCCACAGTGACAAAGAAGAGGGACCATCTCTTAGAAATGGGCAAACATGCAGCATGAGGAAGAGGCAGAAGACATGGGACCCATGCAAGTCATACAGTGCAGAGGTAGACAGTGCTGCAGCTTGGCACCACAGTTGACATTTGTCCTGTGATTTTCAGCTTCCTTGATGTGTATGAGCTGGACTCTGAGGAGCTAGGGAGTCCTGGAAGTGGGTTAGAGAACCTGTTTGTACCAACACCCTCCATCTTGACATGATGTCTGAATCCATCCTTCCCTTGGTGATCCACAGATACTACTCAGATCTCCTGAACATACAACTCAGTGGAAGGGACCTGGCATCTACTTCATTTGTTATTAATATAGCTGATAATAATGCACAGCTGAGATGAAGAACAGTGGGTCAGTTTGTAAGATGAGCTCCTAAGAGGTACTATCACAAGCCCAGCCCGCGTGGCTCATGTATGTGCACATGCATGTAGCAGACATAGCCCACCTGGGTATGCATTGTATCCAGCAATCATCACAGTGACAATGTGACGTGAGAATCATTTTTGTCACTAAGGACCAGAGAGGTTTCATCTTTTCTCAAAGCCACACAACCGTGAGAGGAAGATCTGGGCTCTGGCCAGAAATAGGCTTACTGCCCATCAAGCTGAGCGTCCAGAAGAAGTGAGAAGATCTCCTGGGAACTGAGTAGAGAGAGACTGATTCTCTAGGCTCACAGAACATAAAGCTTTCTCTGGATGGTGACAAGATCTGAAGATGCTTCAAGTTTATTTGTAGAGATGGTGGTTTGTGGCTTCACACAGTTACAGTATCATGAGCAGAGCAAGGGGCATGGCATCCTGGGAGCACTTGGGGGAAAGTGGAGTGGACTGGGTTGTGCAGGAGCAGAAGGGATTGGAGAGCAATGGTGGAGGGAGATTTGGATAGGTGCGGTGGGCCTTTGTAAAAAAGCGAGTCATGAAGACTTAGTTTTATATGGTATGACAGAGGCTCTGGAACAAGGGAGGAAGATGGCCTGAAGGAGTAAGTACCAAGGCCATGGGACACTTGACAGCAAGAGATGGGGAGGAAGGCATGGTGGAAGGGAGGGTCATGAGACCAGAGCCAGTGTGGATTTGTGAGATACCACAGGGACAGAAAGCAACAGGCCTGATTAGTTTCCTAAATGTGGGCAGAGACTGAGGTGCTGTTTTGCTGGGTAATATGGGACCAGGGTGGTGCCCCTGATATGGGAGCCATGTGCTTAGGAATTATTAAGTACTGGTCTCGAGTACTTAATGTAGCTGTTTAAGAATGCAGGGGCTTGGAATACATTTTAGGATTTTTTTGTTAATTTTTTTTTTAAAGAGAGAGAAAGAGAGAATCAATTTTATTTAGTTTTTCATGTGGCTTTTGTTGCTCCGACATTTACTTGTGTATGTGGTGTTTGAACTTGGGTCCTTGCACATGCTGGGCAAGTATGTAACCATTAAGCAACCACTCGAGCTGCTAGTTCTTAAAATGTTTAAACTGATAAATCCTCAATTATCCCAAAGACTCGGGATTTCAGAGAATGATATTTTGACGGGGTGAATCCCATAGACCTTGGAGTAGTGATAGTAACCATGCTGTGGTGTAACCAGGGCAGCAGGGGTTCAGGTAAGGACCAGTATCCCAGAGGAAAAGTGAGTCTTCCCAAAACTTTGCCTCCCCACGAGAATGAATTTTTCCACCATTGGAATAAAACCATTAACGAATACATTTTTATTATTCCTGCCGCTTCATAAATAATGTCTCCATCTTAATTTGCATGTGTCTGTTATTTCCATGGTCTTTAAGGATATGTATAAATTTGTAAATTAGTCCTTCTTTACATTCACAAGACAAACTTGCTCCTTACTGAAAGCTTTGATGAGTCTTTCTAAAAGTGAATAATGTTCACCAGCCAGTTTCTTACTTTAAAAATTCATTTGCCATTTGGGTTTTTGTTTAGGATGGAGTATCACTGGCATGAAATTGCTGTCACTGAGTAGGAGAATCAAATAACATATCAACAGGACCCATCTGCATCTAATAGAGTCAGAACTGAGCTGAGAGGTCACTGGTGGTGGCAGGAAGATCAGAGTCTCCTCCACATGACTGTTACACTCCATTAACAGTCTTAGTTTAGACCCCCTGCACTCATTGCAGAGCTGTGCTGTCCCAAAAGGTAGCCACAAACCACACTTGGCAAATGGCTCCCCTGTTGAAGAGCACAAATAAGGAACATTTCCATCAGTGCAAAAAAACGCTGTTGGATGGCACTGCTTCAGAATGAAAAATACAAAGACAACAGGTTTTACTGGGCTGAGCACTACTGGCAAAGGTTCTGTTTGATGGTATATTCTGCAGGATCTCCTTGTCAAGTGTGAGCCACCACAGTGTCCCTCTGTACAGGTCTGTTCATCATAATGCAGTAGTGTCCAGTGGGAAATATCCAATGACATAAGGGGCCCTGGATCCAGCCTCAGTGTTAATGGAATCAACCAGTGCCTTTATTCCCTGGAGTCTTTCAGTGCTATTAGTGGTGAGACAGAGCTCACTAAACCTCTGTCCCTGTCTCCATGGGACAGTTTCAGGAAAACAATAGCTTACCTCTGTTGAGTGGGCCTGCAGATACTAAGAGGCAACGAGAGCATGAAAACATGAATAACAAAAGCAGTAGGACAATCATCTTTTGGTGTTAGCAAGGTGACAAGGATGTGCCTGTTGTGCCTGTCATACAGAGATCAGGAGAGGTCTGTAATGCAAGGACACGTGTGTCTGGGTGGGTGTCTGACCTGGAACTCTTAAGCCCTTTAGATTCATTGTGTGTGGCTCTCATGACTCTTAGGGGTAGACAAATGAGTGAATTTTGCTGTGTCAGTGTGGCAGGGGCAGAGTGCAGGTTTCTCACCCTGAAGGGCTCTTCCTTTTTACCCACCAGCTCCTAGAACTTTACCTGTGACCAGAGCAGGTCTCTGCCCTCTGTTATACAGAGGATGCAGAGCCTTGTGAAATGTATTTGACAGCTCTTTGGCCTAACCATGAGAGATTAGAATGGAGTATGACTGGCATCAAATTGCTGTCACTAAGGAGGAGAATCAAATAATATATCAACAGAATCCATCTGTGTCTGAGAGAATCTGAACTGAGCTGAGAGGTCACTGGATTTCTAGTATTTAGAGATTTGATGTTGTTAGAAACGTGTGCTTCCAACATGCATCCCAGAGCAGGAGAAACATGGAGCCTGCAAGGAGGATGCACAGCAGGACTAGAAGGGGTGCTTAGAGTGATTTTGAACTACTAACATTCTGTTCTTCATCCCTGCCACAGGTCTGACCAGCCCCAGGCTGGGCTGCCAATGGTGTAGTGCCTTAGTCCAGGAGCTTGGTGTATCCCAGGAAGGATAATAGAGGGGAGGGGGTTGGCTCTACATGCCCCATCACTGGAGAGAGCCCTGGTATGGATGGTGTTTCTCCCTGATCTAGCCTTGTGTCTACTGCAGGTGAGCCAACCGTGCAATGTCACTGTGATTGTCACTACAAAGAGGCCTTTATAGCCATGACATGAGGCTATGAGATTCTCTCTGCATTTTTAAAAGATAAATTTCATTTAAAAATATTTTCAGAATTGTTGTTGTTGTTATTATTATTATTATTATTACAGTGTTGGGGATGGAACCCAGGGCTTTGCTCATGCTGGGAAGCAATCTATCACTGTTATATTTTAGATCAGTTTTAGACTCTCAGAAAAACTGAGCAGGAGCTAGAGATTTTCCATATGCCCTCTATCTCCCCCATATTCACATCCTCCCCTCTTATCAACATCCCCCAGCAGAGTGATTAATCCATTTGTTACAACTAATGGAGCTACATTGCCACATCCTTATCACCCTGTCTGTAGTTTACACAAGGATCTCTCTCTTCATATTTAGTCCTTTCTCTGGGTTTTGAAAAATGTATAAAGCCATGTGTCTACCACTAGATGATCATACACAGTGATTTCGTTGCCCTAAAAATCCTCTGTGTTCTGACTATTCATCCCTGCCTCTCTATAACACCTGACAACCTCTGGTCTTTTTTCTGTCTCCATAGTGTTTTCCAGAGCATAGTATAGTTGGAACCATACAGTATGCAATCTTTTCAGATTGGCTATTTACTTAGTAATCTATGTTTAAGAATCTCTGTCTTGGGGCTGGAGTGGTGGCTTGGTGGTTACGGGGCTTGCCTGGCATGCGTGAGTACACGAGTTCGAACTCCAGCACCACATGTACGATGAAGTCTTGGAGCAACGAATGCCATGTGAAAATGTGAAAAACTAAATAAAATTGATTCTCTCTCTCTCTCCCTCTCTCTCACTGTCCCTCTGTCAAAATTTAAAAAAAGAATCCCTCTGCCTTTTCATGGCTCAATAATTCGTTTCTTGGGGCTGGAGCCATGGCTCAGCAGTTGTGGTGCTTCCCTGGCTTGTATGAGTACATGAGTTTGAACCCCAGCACCACATATACAACTAAGTCTCTGAGCAACGATAGCCACATGAAAAACTAAATAAAATTGATTCTCTTTCTTTTTCTCTCTCTCTCACTGTCCCTCTCTCTTTAAAAAAAATAATATTAATTCATTTATTTTTGCCAATCCATTGCCAATCCATTGTCTGGATGGACTGCAGCTTGGTTGCCCACCTCCAAAAAACATCTTATTTGCTTCTGCTTTCTGGAAGTTTATGAATAAAGCTGCTGCACACTTTCCTGGGCAGGTTTCAGCATGGATTCAAATGTCTTTCCTCCGTTTTTGTAGCATTGGCTTGAAGAGACACAGCTTACCTCCCATTTGGACCTATGCTTCAAGCATAGCATTTCTTGTTTGTGAGCTGGTGTCTGGTTTTTCCCAAAGTCATCTGTGTCATCACTTTGATAGTGACACCTGTCCTGGAGAGAGCTGTCTATGGGCTGGTGAGGAGGCACCAGCCCAGCCCTGGGGAGTGAACCTGAGGAGAGACCCAGCAGGGGAGGAGAGCCCTAGGGTCTGTCTTTTTCTTTTCCACTATTAGGACTCAGCAAGGAAAATGCTCCATGAGGAGTGGCTTTAGCATATGGCCCCAGCTCTCAGTAGGGACTCAGTTCTGTTCCTGACTGTGCCTTCTCTAGCTGCTCAACTAAGGTGTAGGATGACCAGAGCCCTCTTTAATTTCTGCGAATCATTTGGAAGAAAAGAGAATTGACTCAAGTTTAAGTGACTTCAGATACATAATTAGGAGTTGCCTCCATTTTTATATCACAGTATTACAATTTAAGGGCAGAGTAAGAGATGCCTCCCTTTTGGGAAGGAAAACCTTGCTAGATGAATCTGTGCTTGTGAGCACCTTCATGGTGTCCTGATGCTAACTGTGGGACCCCTCATGGTGCTTGAAGAACTAGCCCATCTGTCTCTGGTTAGGTTTTCACGAAGGCACATACCCAGTGTCTCAGGCAAGAAGAGAGAGATATGAGGCCAGCGACAGCTCACTAGACTTGACAGCCAACTAAGAGCCTTGAAATAGCTCAGCCACCTTCCCTGACTGGCGCTGCAGGGAAAACAAGGGAGTACCTGCATTTTCACAGAAGGTCAGATATTAAAAAGTGGGAGCAGGAAAGGAAGGCTAATAGGACTCGCTTCTCTTCTATTTCCTGAAGCTTTGGGCAAGCTGAATTTCACTATGCAAAAAAGCGCCCTTTAAGCAGAAACAAACAAACAAATAAAAAACAATTCTAGTGATATTGAGAGTTGAAATCCTTGCCTAATTTCAGATGAAGCAAAACATAAGCATTTGGCAAATGCCAAGACTGTAAAGTTATGCAAGCAGAAGAATTGCTTTGAAATTTGAAGCACAGCCCCAGATGTTTGGGGGGCTTACCATAAGGCTGTTCCTCCTTGCGTGACTGGCTGCAAACTTCCCAGGCTTGCAACAACAGCCCTGGTGTTTGCTCATTGCCAGACTTCTGGATATGCCTAGGGATGAAGGGGATGCCACAGACCACCAGTTGATTAAGAGAGAGTTATGTCAAGGAGAGAGTGAGGATGACTCTCAAAATACTCACTTATCAGAATGAGTGAATTGGCAACATGAGGTTTTTTGGAATCTGTGGGGTTGAGGACATTGCAGAACTGTGGTTTGCTGTTGTGGACTGTGTTGCTACAAAGTCAGGGTGAACAGAACAGATTCCGATGGGAGCCATACTTGTGTTAGCACTCCAGGGCAACATTTATTCTTTCAGCCTTCAGGTGAGATTGGGGTCCATGTGAAGCCAAATGGTCCATTGGCTCTTACTCTGGCTAGAAGGTGGGGTAACCCAGGAACTGACCATTCGAATGTTTCACTAGGATCTAAAGACAAAACCTAAACGATAAGCCCCAATTAGCCTGGCCAGAGGCCACCCCTCCACTCAAAGATAAAGATTGACTTTGAGATGGAGGAGGAATGAACTTCTGGAACCAAACCCAACTAGGATTTCTTGTCTCCTATGAGTAGAGCCAAGTGGATTAAATATGCTTTGAAACCTTAATTCAAAAGTTCACTGAGAACATCCTTATGTAAAGTGTCTGCCCCAGACAGATCAAAGCACTCCTCTGACAGGGATTAAAGATGGGAAATGAGTGGATCTTCCTTCCCAGGGCAGCTCTGGGTGGGCCTGTTGTTTCTCTCCTGCCTGGAACAGCAACTTTTGGCCATGTGATTACCACTATTGTAAGTGTCTACTGAAAAGGAACTTTGCATCCCTGCCTAGATGGGGTGTGGCTTGATCTTCTGTCCAGTGCCTTATTCTTGGCTATCACCCCACAGATGTTGAGTAGTGTCAGCAGCTTGATTTTGCAGGACCAGTATTGAACTTGCTGTATTATTTGGAGTTGATAAAGAATTGCTCACTGTGCTTAACCACTGAGCCACATCCCCAGTACTTTTTATCTTTTCATTTTATTTTGAGACAGGTTTTTGTTAATTTGCTTAAAGCCTTGCTAAGTTGCTGAGGCTGGCTTTGAACCTGTGACCCTTTTGCCTCAGCCTCCTGAGCCACTGGGATTACAAGTGTGTGCTGCTGAGCCTGGCTCACAGTGACATCTTGATATGAACACTATGCTTTTTTTCTCTCTCTTCCTGAAACAATGAAAGGCAGCTGACTGGAAAGAGACGAATTTTCTCAACTCTCTCTCTGCCTGCTGGTTTAGCTGGGCCAGGGCCACCAGTGCTTCCCATCCCTGTGCTAGGCCTAGAGCTCGGGTTTACGATCACTTTGCATTCACTGTTGCAGCTTTTCTGGGGTGGTGATAGGTCAAGAGGAGCTTGAATCAATATAGATCTGTGTTGCAAATAAAAGGGAGCCCTCGTGATGGCAGAAAAAATGCCAACAGGTGTTATTTCAGAGCAGAAAGTCCTACTCTCTCCCATCTTCTCTTATCATCCCTGTTGTTTAAAAATATTCACTTTGCTTCCTCATCCAATCCTCCAACCTTTTAGAATGTATTGACCTGGAAAATGCCCGGCAGAGTCAAAAGGTCTGGCCAGATATGGCCTGGATCCCTCCCAATCTGTCCTGGACATTTATCTTCCTTTTCTTAGTCCAGCCTGGAGGCTTTTGCCAGATAAAGACTCCTCAGTCCCCTTGGAAGAGAGAGAATCGTAATGTAGGTCTACTGCCCTGCATCTAGGATTTAGAGATCCCCCTCTGGTTATATTGGGGTCCCTTGTGGCAGGAGCAAGGTGAATGAGAAGCTAAGGGGAGGCAGGCAGGTCAGCAAGGGCGAGAAGGGAAAATGTTATTCTGGGGTTCATGTGTTGAAAGTCAGGTCCCCAGTGTGGCAATTTAGTAGTGTTATGAGTGGACCCCGTGAGCAATTGTTAGGTCATTGGGGAAACCACCATGGAAGAGATTAACACAGTTCTCATGAGACCCCATTCTGTCTCTGGCTCCCTGTCTTCCCATGCAGTCTGTCCCTTAAGCAGGTGCTCCAGCCATGAGGTGACACAGTTAGGAGGCCCTCACCAGAGCCTGTGCCATATTGTTGGCACATTCATTTTCCATAATTGTGAACTAAATTTTGTTTAGAAGTTATCCAGGCTCAGGCATTTCATTATAATAAGAGAAGACAGACAAAATTAGATAAATATCCTCAGAATGCCAATTTACAAGTGAGCTGCTTTACACTAATCTGAATGGCTATGATTGATAACATCTGTATATCAACCAACCATAGATTTTAAAAATTGTATTTGTACTAAATACGTATGCTATGGTTTAGATATGATGTGTCCCCAAAAAAACTTATGTGTGAAACAATGCAAGGAAGTTTAGGGTGAAATGATTGGGTTAGAAAAAACTTAATCTGATCAGTGCATTAATCCACTGATGAATTAAATGGGTGGTAACTATAGACACGTAGGGTATGGATAGAGATGCATGGGGCATGCCTTTGGGATTTATATTTTGTATTTGGTGAACAGCTCTCTGCTTCCTGATTGCCATGTCCTGAGCTGCTTTGTTTTTCCACAACCTTCTGCTATGACATTTTGTCTCATCTTGGGCTGGGAGCGATGGAGTAGGTTGTCTGTGGACTGAGTCCTCTGAAACTGTGAGGGCCAAATAAGTTTTCCTCCTCTAAAATTGTCCCCCCCCCCACTTTTTTCCCAAAGAGAGAAGGACAGAGAGAGAGAGACATAGAATCAATTTTTATTGAGTTTTTCACATGGCTTTTGTTGCCCTGACACTTAGTTGTGTACGTGGGTGCTGGGGTTTGAACCTGTGTACTTGCACATATTGGGCAAGCGCCGTAACTACAGAGCCACCACTCCAGCCCCTGTAAAATTGTTCTTATCATGTCTTTTGGTCATAGCTGCTAAAAAGTTGACTAAAACACTGTACAAACTTTGTGTAGCCATTTTTCCCCTAAACAATATCATATAATAACTATTTACATAGCTTTTACTTTGCATTCAGTTTTATAAGACTCAAAGAATACTGAAAGGTGTTCATAGATTCCAAGTGAATACTAGGCCATTTAATATGTGAGACTTGAGTATCAAAGGATTTTGGTATCTGAGACGGGCCCTGGAAACAATTCCCTGCAGATACCCAGGGATGTCTGTACACATTCCTGGAGAACTGAGGACCCCAGTCATTTTCTTTGCCTTTTAGCTCCATCGCTCCTTCCCTACTCATGTTTGGTGGTTGAGCTGTTTCCTTCACATTCTTCCTCCATGCTACCTGGAAAACCTCTACTCATCTTCCAAAACTAAAACGCCACCTACTCTGTGAAGCCCTTATTGATTCCTGTTGCTGTTTAGCTGCTTGTCTGTCTGCTCCTTCTTTTAAGCCTTTGCCTTGGCCCTGTTTCCATAAAGAAACTATCATGTTGCCTTGATCATACGGATTTTGGTGAGGACCAGAAAGTATATGACTGTAAACCCTTCAAAGTTCAGAATATGATCATTTAAATCTTTGGAAACACAGACTCTTCTCTCAGCTCAGTTTTCATGACCATTAGTGTCTCAGGCTTGACCCTGGTTGGGAAGCTGTCCCTGATTCCATTTTGGAGGGCTGGTTCCTAAACGGAGGAGGGTGATAGGAACCAGAAGGAGAGATGTCCTTCTTATTCTCTGCACAGTGGTCAGTGGTCAGATTGACTGGTGAGGAAGGTACAGGCTGTCCTTGCTAAGCCCACAGATGTTAGGTCTCACCGCAATACTGTCTTTCTTGCTGGTGGAATTCACCTAGGTCTACATCCATAGAAATGGGTTACAGCTTCCTCTTTGCACTTTCTAATCCAGGATCAGTAGAGCACTTCTGTGGTAAAAGAGAGGTTATCCTACCTATTGGGCCTTTGTTTTTTTTGTTTTGTTTTTTAAACCTGGGAGCATGTTAGGCTTCTCCCAACATAAAATGTCTTAACCCTCTGCTAACTAGGTCAGCCAAATCAGCAACAGACTCTAGCTCTGTTAATATGCAGAACTATCAATCTTGTGAAAGTATTGGGATTTCTTTCCTGCAAAGATGTCATCTCAGGGGCAATGTAACAGGTGAAGAGGCAGTGTCAGACAAATTAGTGTTTTGCTGGAGTAAACAGAAGCCATTCAGGCACAGTGCTTTGCTTGGTGTATGTGGGCAGCAGAATGATCCATTGGGATGACCTGGACTCAAATCCTTGCCCTGCTGCTCATTGCCTGTGTTTTCTTTTCTGAAGCACAAACCCTTCATCTTTGAATTGACAACAATCTTGCCCATCTTGCAGGACTTTCAAATGCAGATTAGAATGTATGTAAAGCATCTAAGATTGTCCCAGATGAGTTCAGAAATGTTGCTATTGCTGATAAAGTTGCAGCAATATAAATGATTATGATTTCTACTGAGTATTAATGATAAATCAATAGTATTTATGGGAGAAAGACATGGACATACTAGATGCCAGGCACATGAATGTGTCCCTCAAATATGTCTGTTATTCTTCTCACTCTTTGAGGAATGCAGTCAGTAATAGAACTCAATCCTTGGATTCACTTTTAATTAGACTATTCTCATCAAAATGCTATTCCTTTATTATCTTGCCACTTAATTTAGTAAATTGGAGGAGCAAATGTGGCATGCAAATCACCTCTTCCCTGCTCTAGAACATCATCCTTCATTGCCAAAGCCAGCATTGGATTAGGAGAGTTTGAAGTGGAAATTAGTTGAGTCAGGGTGCATGGTTATTGAATTTTGATTATCTCCTTATAGTATTTTGAAAATTAGATTATGCTTTGTTTCCATTTAACAAAAGGAAGATAAATGTGTGATTGATGTTTTTATTAAAATAAAAATTAACACTCTTCAATGACTAGATAGATTACAGGAGACAAGACCAATCAATAGGGGATTAAATTTTTCAAAGTTAATTTAGGAGTCTTGTCTAGATAAAATCTTCTTGTGGTAATTTAGGAGCCTTATCTAGCTAAAACGCTGTGGTCAATATGAATAAAGATGTGGTCAGTGTCAACTCCGTGGTGTCCTGCTGAGCAACTCAAAGGGAGATATGTTTCTGGGAGGAAATCTGCCTCCAGCAACTATCCTGGGTGCTGGAAGAGATGTGTAAGGAAGCAATGTGTCACATGTTGACATCAGAGACTAGTCATGAAAATGCCAAATGCCAGTGGATGTCTGACCAAATGCCAGTGGATAGCCTCTGTTCTCCTACAGACCTGGTGTGACCAACACTTAGGGACTTCAGGGATGAGGAGTTGGAGCCATTCTCTGGCATTTTCTGAGAATGATTGGTCCTGGTAATCAGCCTGATAATTCAGCAAATGCCACATTTTAAGTAGGAGACAACTCTTAAAAAAATAAAAATCACCATGACAACTGGAAGGCACAGTAAGGAAAAATAAATAGAGAAAGAAGAGGAAAGAGTGAGGCAAAGGAAAGAGAAAGTAAAGGGGGGAGACGAAGAAAGAGGCAGACGTGGATGTTTGGTGTGAGATTTAGCATCCTGGGTTCCCCAAAATAATTACCCATCTTTATGGACCTTTGGGCATGTTGCATTTCCTGTACAAGTCCTAAATCTAGATCCTGCTTTTAAAGCCACTGAGTCTGAGTGTGTCCAAGCTGAGTGGAGGCAAAGCCAGACCTACCCAAATGTTTCCCAGGGCAGCTGTGGCCATAGAAAGGTAAGACAGAGCCCCAGGTCACTGAGATAAGGAGTGTGCGAGTGCCTCTTGCCTTAGAGTTGAGCCAAAATTGTCAGTCTTGAGGAAGCTTGGATTTCTAAATAAGTCTATAAATAGTTTCACAAATGGGGCCTATGCTGTGTAATCGTGTGCGCTGATTTTGAGTGCTACTACAAGAGTAAATTTGCTGAATGAATAAATCTGCGGTAGCCGTCAGTCGAATGTGAAAGGCTAGCCCAGGGCAGAAATAACCTTTTAACAAGGACCCATTCACTGAGTACAAAGGCCACCACATAAGTGATTTCTAATTCATCAAGGGGGTAGACTATCAGCTCATTCTTGTGAAATGAGGGCCCTTCTCTAGCTCAGAAATCAGGATGCTGATGTCTGCCAATCTCCCTATGTTAGGCTATGGGCAAGCCGTTTTGTTGTTATCAATTAAAGTTCCATGCACAAATCTTAATGTTAAGATGAGGCCAAGAGGTGGCTTTTCCATGGCTAGATTAGAATTTAATGAGAGTGGACAGACATTAAATGCCAAACCCAGGAAGAGGGCTTGCTGTAGAGCCATGCAGTAGAGATATTAGATCATACTAATAACTTTAAACCTCAGGGTGGTTTCATTGAAATGAAAGGAGGGAGCTTACAGACATTATACTGCTTCATGCTTGGGCTTCTGGCTCTAGATAGAGGCCTAAGCTTCTATGATGCAAAGGGCAAATGTGTGCCTTGGAAGTGGGAAAGGAGGGCAGGAGACCATTAGCACCCTCTGGCCCATCCAGATGGGTTAGTCACATTTTTGTTGCTGTGACCAAAATATCTGACAAGAATAACCCTAAAAAAGAAGTTTGTTTTGGCTCATGGTTTCAGAAGTTTAATCAATGGTGGGCATGATGGAAGGTCATGGTAGAGAAGCATTGCTCATGTCCTGACTGCAGGAAGCAGAGAGAAGGGAAAGGAGGAAGGGACCACAGGGAAGATAAACCCTTCCAGGGCATAGCCCTAGTGACCCACTTCCTCTCGCCATACCCCACCTTCTTACAGTTACCACCCTATCAGTCCATTCAAACTGGGATGACCTAGGATTAATTAGGTTACAACTCTCACATTCTAATCATTTCACCTTTGAATAGTCCTGTATTAATACAGTACCTTTTGGGGAGCACTTCATATCCAAGCCATAACACAGGTCTTGGTCTGGGAGCAGTCAGGTGGGTAGCAATTGCTGGCACAGAGGCAGGTGACTGCGAAGCTGGATAGAGAAAGATGGAGAAGAGACCTGGTGATTCCAGTTGTGTGATCCACATTTTGGTATTTGGATGAATGAAAAAAGTCACAGACACACACGTTCACACTACAACAAAGAATTTTCAGTGAGATTTAGCAAAAGATAACACAAATGATCTCTTCGAGTAATTTGTAACACACACTCTCTCCAATAAGAATATTATAGGTAATGGTAGGTGAGGCACAAAATCCAAGCCCCCAGAACAACTGGGTCTGACAAAATATATTGGAGGCTCCTGAGAAAATGTGATGTTTGCCTGGGAGCTAACCATGTGCCCCCTCATAGCTTTCCACGCCCATCCCAGGAGGAGGTGAGAAGAATGATACACACACCCCTGCCTTTCTACAAAGATCAGGAGAGAAAGTAGGCATAAAATTTCACTCCACACTGTTAACATGTTCTATAGACATTAATTATTGTTGATATCTTAGGTCCCCAAATATATTTTAGCTTTATTAAGTTTGTATTTTATCTTTTAAAATTGTTTTTTAATAGTTACAAAGTTGTACAACCTCCACTACTAATTCCAGAATATTTTCATCACCCTTAAAAGAAACCCTAATCTGATAACACCCCCCCTTTTCTCTCCTAGCCCCTGGCCACCACAATCCATTCTCTATCTCTAAGATGTGTCTATTCTGGACAGTTCATATAAATAGTATCAGAAAATATGTGGTCTTTTGTGTATCTCTTTTTTCACTTGGCAAAATATTTTCAAGGTTCATTTTGTTTGTAGCATGTATCAGTGCTTCATTCTTATTATGGCCTATATTTGTCTGTTTTCTCTTACTATAATGAAATGCCTGGGCCTGGATAACTTCTAAACAAAATTTAGTTCACCATTTTGGAGACTGAATGTGCCAACAATATGGCATAGGCTCTGGTGAGGACTCCCTAACTATTTCACATCATGGTGGGTGGCATCATGGCTGGAGCACATGCTTGAGGGTAGATTGCTTGGGAAGACAGGGAGCCAGAGACAGACGGGGGTCTCATGAGAACTATGTTAGTCTGTTCCATGGTGGTTCCCCCAATGACCTAACAATCGCTCACAGGGCTCCACTCATAACACTACTAAATTGCCACCCTGGGGACCAGGCTTTCAACACATGAACCCGGGGGACACACTCTAGCCATATTCAAACCTTGGCATGGCCAAGCACTAATGTATAATATGTCTAGACCACATTTTGTTTATATTCATCAGCTGATGGATATTTAGGACTTTTTTTTTTTTAACCATCATGGGTAGGTAGTACTGCTGCTTTGAACAAGTTTTTTTTTCTTTTGTTGTTTGTTTAAAGAAAGACAGTGAGAGAGAGAAAGAATCAGTTTTACTTATTTTTTCACGTGGTTTTCATTGCCCTGAGACTGCGTTGTGTATGTGGTGCTGGGGTCCAAACTTGGGTCCTCACACATGCCGGGCAAGCGCTGTAACTGCTGAGCCACCGCTCCAGCCCTGAGAATCAATTTTTACTGAGTTTTTCACATGGCTTTCGTTGCTCTGACACTTAGTTGTGTATGTGAGTGTTGGGGTTTAAACCCATGTACTTGTGCATGCTGGGCAAGTGCTGTAACCACTGAGCCACTGCTCCAGCCCCCTTTGAACAAGTTTTATGTGGAAATATTTTCATTGCTCTAGCTTAGAATTTCCAGGCCATCTGGTGAACTGAATTTTATTTTATGAGAGAGAGTTAATTTTATTTTTTCATCTGGTTTTTATTTTTCCTCTATTTAGTTGTGTATGTGGTGCTAGGGATCAAACCTAGGTCCTCGCACATGCCAGGCAAGTGCCCTACCATTAAGCCACCTCTCTAGCACCTGAAGTGGTTTTGTTTAATCTTTTAGATTTAAAATAATATTGAAATTTAGTCATCACCTCAGTGGAAGAATATCCAGGTTGAGGATTGCAAACTAATATTTTCAAAGTGCTAATAAGCCCTTTGAAGATGCTATTTGAAGAAGGTAAAGGTGATTCTTACCCTGGAATCCTTTGCTCAGAAGCTGTGAGTACCTTCTGGAAGGAAAGTAGGTGGAAGTAGAATGTCTGTATGTATGAACACTGAGTGATTCTGAGAGAGATTGAATGTGTAGCTGATAATGGAGACAGACTATTAATCTACTTCAATCTCCAAGGAGCAGGATTTCCCTCACCTTGTTGTGAATGTGTTTGTCTCTATGCACAGCGTGTGTGCACACATGCTCCTGGAGGGAACAGCAGAGATGTCACTTCTCCAAACCCTCTCCTCTTCCCATTAAAACAGTAAATACTAACACAGAAAAATGCAGTCACTCAGTGTTGGCAAGGAAAACATTTGTTCTGGGACAGGCTTTTGGCTTTGTAAGGAGCACTTTTTAAATGTGTATGTGGGTTTCATGTCTTTCTTTTCCTAGAGGCCAGAAGGGAGGACACCACAGTTCTTACTAGGCCCTAGAGATCAGGGTGGGGTTCCTTGGTCACATTTCCTCTGCAGTGCTGGGAAATAACCCATTGGTCTTTAATTTTCCCTAAAACTCTATGTCTCACTCCATCCCTGCAGCTGGCCTAGCTGCAGTCAGGGTGGGTCGGTTTACACAGAGCAAGCCAAGAAATCCTAGAGTCTTGGGAACGAAGTCCCTGAAAGGGACTGCCTGCTGCTCTGTTGGCTTTCTTGGTTTCCTGTACCAAGAGTCCCAACGTGTTTACCTCAGATCTGTGGGACCCAGGCAGTTAGAGAGCTCATGAACCCTGATTGACAGAAGGTTCTGTTCTGCATCGATTCCAAGTCTGCTGCCTATTAATTTCCACCCAGTGGTCAGTGCTCTTTCCTGGGGACAACTCCACACACGACTCTCCCAGTCTTTCAGAGTGGCCCTTTAATCAAAGTCCACAAAACAGCCATGATCCCTCTCCTCCACCCCATACTCAGCTTCTGGTTTCTAAAGCCAGGTGTCCTCAGTATGTCCCTGTGAATGTCTTGCAGGCTCCCACTGCTCCTTCCTCATTACCACTGGACAGTGATAATGGAGATTTGAACATGACCACATATCTTTTCATTCCAAATCACTTCTAGAAAAAAAATTTGTACTGGCTTAAAAGTTTAAATGATGTTAATATTAAAAATAATTTTTACATTTTATTTTTAATGATATTTTCCTTGTGAAACAATGTGTAACACAGATTAAAGAATAACAATACAATAAGCACCGATATATCTCCTTACCAGCCTAAGAAATGTCCAGACTAGAGGCCTTCAGTTGCTGTTTACCACCCCGGAGGGCACTGCCTGCCTGCTTTTCTCCACTCTGATAAAGCCATTTCTGGACGCATACGTATGTGTCTCCAAATAGTTTATTTCATTTAGTTTGTCTTTGCCTGGTAGCATCAGAATGTGATCTTCTATAACTTGCTCCTTCCACTCAGCAAAAAATCAACTATGTTGATGCATAAAGATGATGTTGGTTAATTTTTGTCTGTTTTTAGTGTTCTGTGATTTGAGTATATCACATGTTATCCATTTTACAATTGGAGAGCGTTCTGGTTGCTTCCGTTTTCTGGTGCACTTGTAGAAGTGCATTCATACCCAGAGATTTCTAGTTCTCCTCTTTGGAGCAACACTTGATACTCGCAGCAGCAGTGGGGACAGGCATTTGTTTTCTACACCTTTGTCAACACTTGTTATTGTCAGACTAATTTTTTATAATCTTACAGATGTGAAGTGGCATCTCATTGTCTTTTAATTTATAATTCTCTGATTACCAAAACTGTTAAATAACTTTTCACATCTTTATGGATGATTCATGTGTGTCTGTTATATAATGCCTAGTAGGGTTGTAGGCAGCCCTCTGCGTCTATGGGTTCTACATCCACAGAGTCAGTCAATCTCACATTGAAAATATTTGGAAAAAGATTATATCAATACTGAATGGGTACAAAATTTCTTGTTTTCCACACATAATACAACAATGATTTATAAGGCATTTCCATTATATTGGGTATTATAAGTAATCTAGAGATGATTTAAAGTAGGATGTGTACAGGTTCTATGCAAATACTATGCATTTTATAAAAGTGCTTGAGCATCCATGGGTTATGCATCTCTAGGGGTCTTGGAATCAAATCCTCGTGAAGGATGACTCTACTTGTGTTTTACTTGAAAATTTTACTTTTCTTTACTTGAAGACACATAAATAGTTGTTACCTATTCCCTTTTTTTTTTAAAGAAAGAGGGGACAGTGAGAGAGACAGAGAGAATCAATGTTTATTTAGTTTTTCACATGGCTTTTGTAGCTTGAAACTTCATTATGTTCGTGGTGCTGGGGTTTGAACTCACGTACTTGCGCATGCCAGGCAAGCACCATAACCACTGAGCCACCACTCCAGCCCCAGTTGTTATCTTTTCTATTACCACTATTTTAAATGGAAATATTAAACTGCCTCATTCCTTCCCAATAAAGTAGGCTTCATTATCTTACAACTGAGGAAACTAAGGCACACATGGTGTGGCTTCCCCAGTAACCCATGGGCAGAGCAGGTGCATGCTATCTCCATAGCTGTTCTGACTCAGACAACGGGATTATTTATACATCCTAGATGCTAATACCTTGTTTCAGAAATGTGTTTTAAATATCTTCTCTCAGTTTATGAATTGGTTTTTCCTTTCTTTTCAATGACCTTTAATGAATAGAAGTATTAAAATTTTAATGTTTTTCAATGAAACAAATTTTCTTTTATGGTAAGTATTTTATGTCTTATTTAAAAAATATTTTCCTATCATGGTGGCATTTATTAACTTGTAAAATTTTTATAGTTTTGCTTTTCACATTCAAGAATTTAATTCAGGTAGATAGAATTCAGTATATAGTGTGAAGTAGGGGGCCATTTCTTTTTCTGTCTAAGATAATCTAACTTGCCAGTACTCTTTACTAAGCATCCTGGACTTTCCCCATGGACCTGTAGGGGACAGGCTCAGAAATCTAGTCATCTGCCTGTGTTTATGTTTCTAGACTCTGTTCAGTTCCAATGGTCTATTATTGCTCCAACTATACTTTTGCAATTACTGCCACTTATTTAAAGCCTTTGTATCCTATAGAGTAAGGCCTATCCCTTTTCATATCTATTTTGAATTGATTTGTCAAGTTCTTCAAAATCCTGTCAAGAGTGACTGGAAATGCATTTATACTATATACTAAGTTGAGGGGAAAACCACAGCTTTTTTGAGTCTTCCCACTTAAGAACATAACACTTCTTTCAATTTATTTAGAACAACTTTAATATCTTTCAACAAAATTTCCTAGTATTCTCTACAAAGGAAAAGCACATTTTTTTGTTAAATGTGTTGCTAGTAACATTTTAATAGCAACAAAAATATGAAGTATCTTTTTAAAATTATGTATTCAAATTGCCTCTTGGTGTGTTAAAAAAGCAGTTGACTTTCACAAATACAGCTGCCCAGGGTTTTTGTTTTAACTTTTGGCCTTTGTGTGATGCTTCCTTTCTGTCAGCTAAGCACTTTATTTTGTTGTGGATCCTTCCAAATATACACAGTTGTGGAGGGTCTAGCATAATGACCCCCATCTGCCCAGTAGTGTCCAGCATTAACAGTCATAAATATTGTGCCAGTCTTCTTCCAGATGTCCCTCTACTGTTTTTGTTTTTCTGAATGTTTCATAGCAAACTTCAGATACTATCTTATTTCACCCTTAATACACAATATATGTCTACAACAGATATTGCTTTTTGTTTTTTTAAAAGACAGTGAGAGAGAGAGAGAGAGAATCAATCTTTATTGAGTTTTTTCACATGGCTTTCGTTGCTCTGACACTTAATCGTATACGTGGGTGCTGGGGTTTGAACCTGTGTACTTGCACATGCCGGACAAGCGCCATAACCTCCGAACCACCGCTCCAGCCCCCAGATATGGCCTTTTAAAAATACCATAATTCGGGGTTGGGGATTTAGCTCAGTGGCAGAGCACTTGCCTAGCACGCGCAAGGCCCTGAGTTTGATCCTCAGCCCTGAAAAAAAGAAAGCATAATTCAAAGCATTGTTACATCTGTAAAAATTAACAGTAATCCACTCTTATCATTCCACATGTGTATTTCCCTGTCGTTTTCTCAAATGTTCCTTTATACTTACTTTGCTTGAGTCTGGATTAACCTAAGGTCCACTTGCAGCTCAGGATCATATCTCCTCCAGTTCTTCCCAATAATTTCCACTGCCCCTTCTATTCTTCATACTGTTCATTTGTTGACGAATCCAGACCTTTATCCTGCAGAAATCCCTTGCTCCTGACCTTGCTGGCTGCTTCTTTGTGGTGCTGTTTCTCATGTTGCCCCAACGTAGTGCCGTTTCTTGTCAACTTGCAGGCTTGGCTACATTTGTTTGTTCATGCAAGTTTGCTTTTCCATGAACACTTCATAGATGGGGCTGTGAGCCTCCTATTTCAGCAATACATTTCAGAGACCAGCTTTGTACCTTTTAATCTAGCATTTCAGTTGTTTGGATTAGGAGGGTCCTTCAGGAAGCGGGGGTCATGGAACTGATAGAAAGGAAGTTCAGACACAAGTTTTTGATTATGAGGATGTTCTCCTTTTGAACTTCTTGTTGTCACCATTCCTGTAATCTGGCAGTGTGGTCCTCCTTGTCCCTAGATATGTGCATATATAAATAGAGGCCCACGACCACTTTGATGTCAGGGACATGAGAATATCTACCAGGAACGTTGAGGTAGAATCCATCCTGAAGAAGAGTGTCTGAGCATATATCTGGATTCCCAGTCTCATTTTGCGTCATCTGACAAAAGGTCATGAGCTGAAGGCTCCCTGGGGATGATGAGTGGTAGTTATGACGAGCTTCTGCCATGTCCTTCCTGCCATGTTCTGGGATCCACTGTGTGATCTTCTTGGGATATTGATCATGGGTCCACAGAGGCAACCTTCTTAGTTCAGAGACCTGGAGTCTTCTTCACATTTCTTCTCAGAACACTCATCTTCTCTTTTACCTCATACTTCCTCTCCTCTCCTCTCAAAACGTTCCTTACTCTTCTAGTTGAATTTCTTTCTTGTAGTACCTCTATACATCTTTGTGTTTTATCTCTATTCAGTCTTCTTCTAGCTTCCCCAATTTCCAGGCCCATCAGTGACCAGCCCCACCCAGGCCTGGTGGATTTTCTCTTAAGTCTCTCTGGGACCCATTCTGAAGTTTTTGGTGGAAAAATAAGTCATGGGAACAAAAGGCTTTTGCATTAAGAATGCATTCCCATGAGGAATAATTTTGACCCCAGAGAATCAAATGGATCCACAGGATGCACTGAGACTCAAATGGGGTGTAAATTTTTGGCTTCAGATGATTCCACAAACCAGAGCTTCTCCCTCTGTTCTACCTCCGGTTCCCTTCTCCACACCTCTATCTCTCACTCCCCATGGCTCAGCCTTCTGCTTGCAAGTTTCTGAAGTGGAGGTCAAGTCTGATGAGTACAAAAGATTGCCCTACCCCCAGAGGAGAAACATTCAGGGAAAGGTTAACACATCTCCATGGGGTGCATGAGTGCAATGATCAGCCTGATTTAGAGCCCAGAAACTAGGCAGGTACCATAAATTGCAGGAGTGTGGCACAAGCTAGATACTCTTTCTCTCACTCTTCCTCTCCTTTTTTCTCTCTCTATGGTATTGGGGATAGAACCCAGGAACAGTGTACCACTGAGCTTGAGACAGGATCTTGCTAAGTTAACAAGGCTGGCCTTGAACTTGAGATCCTCCTGCCTCATCCTCTTGGGTCACTAGGTACAGGTGTGTGTGTATGTGTGTCATCACACCTGACAATATATGCTCAGCCTCTACTTTCTATCCACTTTTAGCCCATTTTGAAATATTTGGAGCTAAAGGAAGAGGAGAAAAGTGATACAAATACGAGTATCTCTGGAGAACCTTTTTAATTGTAGGTACAGAGTTCTCCTATGGGTTCTTGGATCACCAGTGAAAATGACAGATTGGTTATCTGAGAAGGAGACACCATAAGGTGACATTTGTGGTCCTTTAAAAATGTTTAATTGGGGCTGGAGTGGTAGCTTGGCAGTTACAGCATTTGTCTGGCATGTGCAAGGACACAAGTTCAAACCCCAGCACCAGGTACACACTGAAGTGTCAGAACAACAAAAAGGCACATGAAAAACTAAATAAAATTATCTCTTTCTCTCTCTCTCACCGTCCTTCTTTCTGAGAAAAAAAAAAGGAAAGGAAAAAGAAAAAAGAGAGGGACAGTGAGAGAGAGAGAGAATCATTTTTTATTTAGTTTTTCACGTGGCTTTTGTTGCTTCAAAACTTTGTTGTATACGTGATGCTGGGGTTTGAACTCGAGTATTTGTGCATGCCGGGCAAGTGCCATAACTTCTGAATCACTGCTCCAGCCCTACCCTGCTAATTTTTTAAAACATTTGTGTTCTGTGTATTATGAATGTACATAAATTTTCCATCTTCAGTATAAATTTTGTGAGAATGGAGGTGTGTGTCAACCTGTACGTTGTTACATCTAATATGTCATACACATTGTACATGGCATAGAAAGAGGTCAGGATGTGTTTGGGTGGATGAATGATGGACAGATGGATGCATGAGGGAAGGAGGGAGGGAGGGAAGGATGATGGATGTATGGACTGATGCATGCCAAATGGGTAGAATGATGGATAAAAGGATGGAAGCCTGATGGATGGGTGGAGAGGGAGATGATGAATTGATAGATTCATGGATTGTATATATATGGATAGATGAATGAACAGAGCTGATTAGATAAAGACAGCCCTGAAAAAAACAGTCTTTTGTTCAGTTCTTTTCCAATGGCATAGTTGTAATCCCAGTACCCTGGTGTTGTGGTTTGGACCTGGAATGTCCTCCAAAGGCCCATGACTTAAAGGCTGGTCCCCAGCCTGTGGTGGTGTTGGGAGGTAAATGCAACTTTTAGGAAGTGAGGCCTAGTGGAGAAAAGTTAGGTCCTGGAAGGCATAAGGGATTTTTGGGACCCCAGCTCTTCTCTCCTCTCTCTCTCCCTCCCCCTCTTCTTCTCTTTTCTCACATCTCTTTTCTCTCTCTCTCTGCTTCCCTTATCTATGAAGTGAACAATTTTGCTTCACCATGTACTCTTTCCATGATGTTCTGTCTCACCAAAGGCCCAAAGACAGTGGAGCCAAGCAGGCAAACGCTGAAACCTCTGAAATTGTGAGCCCAAGTAAATCTTTCCTCTTTTTAAGCTCTGATATTTGTTATGGCAACGGAAAGCTGACTAACACACTTGGAGATGCTGTGTCCACATTCCCACAGCTCTGTGTGGAAGGGGCTAAGGATCCTCCTGCCCTCCTTGGAGGACTCACCTCAGCCTCCCAGAGCTAGAGTCCATTCTCTGAAATGTCTTTCTGGTGTTGCAACTATCTAGACAGATGTCAACCAAGCATGATAGAAGTAGATCCCAGAGCTCTGACTTTCTACTTCATTAAAAAAGAGAGCACATGAGTTTTGCCAATCTCTTAAGGGTTTTTATGTAGACATTGGCCTATGCTGATCGAACAGCAACAGAAGAGGTATTTTACCCACAAAAAGGAAGCAGCTGCAGCTTTGTATCTTCCCTCGGACTGCCCATGTGTGACCCCATGAGGTCTCTCTTGCCTTTGGGGCCTCTCTACAATCAGGGTGAAGGCAGCCTTGGATTATCTGCTTATCCCCCTCTGCCTCTCCAGCTTTATTCTAGGAGAGCTGCTGTTCCTGGTTCTGTGTGCGAGCCAAGTATCATCTGCTCTGAGAATCCCATCCCAGGCCACTTCCGCTTCCTTCCCTCCAACTTATAACTCATCTGATAGCCAGAAGCTCCATAGCCCCAAAGTGCAGTGTGGGGTCTTGGACAGCTCTGAGACCTGATCCAGGTAGGAGCAGGCATGAGGGTCCTTTGCTGCCCCTGACCCCTGACTGTTCCTGGGATGTGTAAGGGACGGAGCCTTTTCCTTTGCCCAGCACTCAACCCCCTTCGACAGTGATTGCTCAGCTTCTGCTGTTGGCTCATCTCACAGTGCTAAGGCAATTGGGGTGCATGTGGGCAGAACAAGCTGTAAGTTGCCAGGCCACACTGGTGGTGTGAACATCTGCTTCCTACAGACTTTCCAGAAGTTTCCCCCCACCCCAGGTTACTGCTCAATGGCTCAAATGCTAGTGTGGACAGCAAGGAGAAATAAGACTATTCATGAGTTTGCATGCTGTGTTCATTATATCCTTGCAAATGTTTTGAAGTGTGTCTTGCCACACAGAATAAATGGTCAGACACCAACAAATTGCTTTGAACTCTTCTGATGGACGGAAACACATTGCAATAGTGAAATTTTGGCATTATCCACCCACAGAAGTCAAGTGCAGCATGCCAGGGCATTGATTCCATTAGGTGTGGACCTGCCTGCCCAGGGGACTGTACGGAGCTCTGGGCCAGTGCCCTGCAGCTGTCGTGTTGCCTTGGAGCCCTTCCTGGCAGAGACCTCAATTCCAGCCCTGGCTTACTTCCCAAGTCTGACATGGCCAGCACCAGGCCTGCACCTGTGAGAGGGATGACAGGCCTCTGTTTGTCAGGTTTAGGCATTGCCCTGCCTTCAGTTGAGAATTCAAGTTCAGGATATTCTTGTTACCTTTAACAAGCCCCCAGCATAGCCTTGTTGGACATATTCATATTGTCTTACATTGGTAAAATGCACAAGAAACTGAATATGATCTATTTGATGGTGAGTTTGAATATCAGATTTTTTTTTTAAAGACAGA
This sequence comes from Aplodontia rufa, assembly GCA_004027875.1. Taxonomy (NCBI): domain Eukaryota; kingdom Metazoa; phylum Chordata; class Mammalia; order Rodentia; family Aplodontiidae; genus Aplodontia; species Aplodontia rufa. Next base: position 3,233 of record PVKS010020609.1, on the reverse strand, counting down.
GGGACAATGAGAAAGAGAGAGGGAGACAGAATCAATTTTATTTAGTTTTTTCATGGACTTTTGTTGCTTGGACACTTCATTCTATACGTGGTGCTGGGGTTTGAACCCACATACTCGTGCATACAAGACAAGCACTGTAACCATGGAGCCACCGCTCTAGCCCCTGATATCAGATTTTAAGAAAGTCAATTCATTGAGTTTCTTGCTTTTAAAAACACAAAATAAAATAAGCCTAACCTGATTTTCCATTAGCATGGATTTGAGATCATAGCTTGTAAAAGGAAAAATGGAAGGCCGAAGTGTAAGAGAATGGGAGGGAGCCTAAGAGCTCTGTGTTCCTGTCCTGGATTCAGCACCATTTTGAAGGAAAGAAAGAGACAGGAGAGCAGTGGCTCAACAGTAACAGGTTTATTGGGGAGAAACCTGCAGAAGGAGGCCCAGTGGAGTCTGTGACCCACCTGCTGCTTACAGCCTGGGATAGATTTAGAGGGAATGATGGGAAAGGGGGCCAAGGTGCAAGTCTTCTGGTTAAAACAGGAGTTTCAGTAGAGTGTGATTTTTTCTGATAAAAGCCCAGAGTCAATAGATTCTGATAAGGGTCTGTGTCAGTAGATTTTGAAACACTGACTAGGAAATTTGCTGTCTGTCTCACATGAGTGATTTCTGATAATTTTCCATATCCATCAGCTTGCAAGACATAAAGTGATCCAACATAGAGTAGGGGTGGGCAGACCCCAGTCCATGGGCCAAATCCTACCCTACCACCTGCAAATAAAATTTTATTGAAAGATATTTTAGTCAACTTTTTCATCACTGTGACCAAAAGACCAGACAAGAATAATTAGAGGAGGAGGAAAATTTATTTTGGGGCTCACAGTTTCAGAAGTCTCAGTCCATAGATGGCCAGCTCTCTTCTGTGGGGCCTGAGAAAGGCAGAACATCATATTGGAAGAGTGGTGGAGGAAAGCAGCTCAGTACTTGAGACTAGAAAGTGGGGCCAGAGGGTGGGGTGGAGAGAGAGAGAGAGCTTTGCTTAACAAGGACAAAATACATACCGCAAAGGCACATCCCCCGGGACCCACCTCTTCCAACCACCTACCTACCTATAGTTACCACCCAGCTAATCCCTATCAGGGCATTAATGGCTGATGGGTTAAGACTCTCATAACCCAAACATTTATTTATTTTTTTATTTTCTTAAAGGGAGAGGGACAATGAGAGAGAGAGAGAAGAGAGAGAGACAGAATCAATTGTATTTAGTTTTTCTTGTGGCTTTCGTTGCTCTAACACTTCATTGTGTATGTGGTGCTGGGGTTTGAACCCACATATTCATGCATGCCAGGCAAGCTCTGTAACTGCTGAGCCACTGCTGCAGCCCCAATAACCCAATCATTTCATCTCTAAACCTTCTTGCATTGTCTCACACATGAGCTTTTAGGGGATACCTCATATCTAGACCATAACAAAAGACAAACATACCCATTCATTTACATATAATTGATGCATTTGTAGTTGTTGCAGTGACAAAATTTGAGTAGCTACAACCAACCACTATGGCCTGCAACTCCTAATGTAAATGTTTTTATAGAATTTGCTGACCATTGGCATAGACTGTGAGGACACACACTGTGGAATTAGATTTCCAGGGTTTGACCCCAGCTCCGCCACTTAAACAGGTTATGGACCTTGAGCAAGTTACTTAACCTCTTTGTGCTGAGATTTTCAGCAAGAGAGGGAGGCACATGTCAAGGGGCAGGGACATGACAACAAGAAGGCACATTTCTGGATGAGATGGTATGATAGATGAGGAAAAATAAATGATAGGGAATCATCTTAACTTATTGGGTGCTGGAGCCGTGGAGGGAACTGATTCTTCCTTCCACTTTGCCTAGAATATGCTGTGTCATCTGCTGGGGATCAGCTCTGGGGCATGCACAGTGTCAGGATAGCAAGTAACAACATGCGGAAAACCCAACATTTGTACTGATAAGTCTCTGAGTTCCCTTTCTCCTTTATGTTTTTAATCTGTGTTCTCTGGAAAGATCCTGTGTTGGTTATTTATATGTCTCCTCAGGCCAAATGTTCTAATTTGAGGCTCTGAGAATATGGTTTCTACGGTTTCTATCATAGCTCATACACCAATGGCTCACACATCCTTGTCAATCATTCAAGAAACTGTTCTGTTCCTCTTGCTTCGAAACTAAAATTTGAATGTACCCTGTTAAGATTTATAGGATGTTTCACAGCAGCCTTTGGTGGTATTCAGTTCTTTCCTCCTGGTTTAGACACCCAAGACTTCTGCACCTCACAAGAGGAATGGTGAGCACCTGCCATAGCACAGCCTGTCACCACCCCATATGTGAGAAGGTCTTTTTCACATATTTTCTCAGTGTCTGTCTTTATCTTGTGCCTCATTTTCCACATTTGAACCCCGGTTTGCCCCAGTCGGTGGGACCTCCTTCCTGTGCAGCTCCCTCCCTGCCCCCCCAGCACTCCCAGGCCTACCTCTGGGCTCAGGCTATCCCAGAATTACCTTATCAGTGACAATCTAAGATTTCAGCCTGTCCCTGTCCCCATGCCAGCATTTCACATCCCCTTTTCCTTGGCTTCTGGGCACTACAACTTACTGGTAATTTTACTTATTTGGTGCATGTCCTTGCTGTCTCTCTACTTGCAACATGAACTCCATGATGCTGAGAACTTTTGAGTGTGGTGTTCAGGGCCAGAACAGAGACCCACATATAATGGGCTAAATGCTAAGTGAATGTGAAAAGTGCAATTATTAAAGGATCAATTTAACAGCAACAACAACAAAAAGAAACTCTCAAGGAGGCTATTCAGGTCAGACTGGTGGTATATGATGTCCTTAAAACATAAAGGCTGGGCTGGAGTGGTGGCTCAGCGGTTTTGGCGCTTGCCTGGCAAGCAGGAGGACCCAGGTTCAAACCCCAGCACCACATACACAACTGAGTGTTGGAGCAACTATGGCCATGTGAAAACTAAATAAAGTTGTTAAAAAAAAAAAAAAAAAAGAAGGCTGGGGCTGGAGTGGTAGCTTAGTAGTTACAGTGCTTACCTGGCATGCACAAGTATATGGGTTCAAACCCCAGCACCATGTACACAACCAAGTGTCTGAGCAACAAAAGCCACATGAAAAACTCAATAAAATTGATTCTCTCGATTCTCTCTCTCTCTCTCTCTCTCTCTCTCTCTCTCACTGTCCCTCTCTCTAA
>PVKS010020608.1:0-36553 GCA_004027875.1 Aplodontia rufa | reverse complement strand
GTACCAAAGTTTTTGAATCCACTCATCCAGTGAGGGGCATCTGGGTTGGTTCCATAGTCTAGCTATAGTAAATTAAGCTGCTATAAACATTGAGTAAGCCACATCACTATAATATGCTGATTCTAACTCTTTAGGGAAAATACCCAGGAGTGGGATAGCTGGATCATAAGGTGGTTCCATCCTTAATTTTTTGAGGATTCTCCACCCTGTTTTCCAGTGACTGAACCAGTTTGCAGTCCCACCAGCAGTGTGACAGTGTTGCATTGAAGCTGTATCTTGACCCCAGGTCCCTTCCCACCTCCTTGTCTCTCTTTCCTTCCTGGCTACCATGAGCTGAGCAGCCCTGTTCCACCAAGTGCTCTTTACCATGATGATCTGCCAGGCCAATGCCCAAAGAGGTAGGGTCAAGTGACTATGGATTGAGACCTCTGAAACCCTTATCCACAGTACATTTTTCTCCTTGAACTTGAGGCACTCAGTTTCCTCCCTCCAGACAAATACTTTATTTCTTCTATTTAAATTTAAATTATAAACCTCATGAAAAGTGTTTTGGTCCAAATGAGCATATTCTTTTGGCTATAGCATATGTCATTCAGATACTTTCCCACCTTATTATCAGCAACTTGAATTTAAAAGCAGAAACAAAATGATTGCTGCATTAGGAGGATTTGTATGATTACTAATCACTGGAAACATAACTAGTTTGGATGAGAAACTGTCGATGTTTAAGTACCTTAATTTTAAATATCCATGTGGCTGGTGGCTATCATATTGGACAGCACAGTAAAGATAATTTTCAACATTTCTTGGGAGAAATGGAATCTGTAGCTAACTTGGGGAGATGCAAAGTTATAATTAGCAGATACTTTATTCTGGTACAGGTTTTACATTACCTTCAATACTTTCCTTTCACTGTGAATCTCACAGAAGTGGATACATTGGCTATTTGGTAACTAAACCTATTTGAGCATTGACTGTCTTCTTTGGTGAATGACTCTTACGATAAGGAACACAGATTAGAAATGGTGCTTTTAAAAGCAGTGAGTTTGGGGTTGGAGATTTAGCTCAGTGGCAGAGCACTTGCCTAGTATGTGCAAGGCCCCAAGTTCAGTCCTCAGTCCTGGAAATAAATAAATAATAAATAAATGAATGAATAAATAAAGAAAATCAGTGAATTTTCCTCTTAATAGATGATGGTAAAAGAAAAAGCCTAGGAAAGAATGCTCAGGCTAAGAACAGAGAATACATTTGTAAAAACATTTATATAACTTTCACAATCAGCAGTTCTCATCCACATCAAGTGTAGATCTTTTTTTTAAAGAGAGGGAGAAAATCAATTTTATTTATTCATCTGTTTTTTTGTTTCTCTAACACTTAGCTGTGTATGTAGTGCTGGGATTTGAACCCAGGTCCTTGAGCATGCCGGGCAAACGCTGCAACTGCTGAGCTACCACTCCAGACCCACGTGTATATCTTTTAAAGAAATGATAATGGGTACATAGGTAACCAAAGTATAGAGCTCATTTGGTGAATCTTTATTATGTTTGTGGGTAATCACACATGGATATGGTATGGGACATTCCTTATTCTTTGATACAGAGAGCTTTGTTTAGCCTGCTGTCAGTGTGCACATCTGGCATCCCCATCTTCTTCATGGACATATTTCTGGCTCTTTTTGAGTGCCTGGGAAGTAAGCTTCTGCGAGTCCACTCCATGGATGTGCTAACCGTAGATGGCATATTCTCAGGTTGCCACTTGGTAGAGGGTAGTACAGTCCTTCTTCTTGCCTTCTTCATTTGTGAAAGTCTTTCTTGTGGGCCCAAGTTGGAAAGCAAGAATACGAGTACTTATCAAAAATGCCTATTTAATTTCCAAGTTTATATTAAATAACAGATATTTGAGTCAGGCAGTTTGCCAGGACTGTAGGCAAAGCCATAAATGATAACATATTCTGTAGTGTCCTGAGCTGAGCAATAGCCATTAGATCTTGACTATACATGTAAATTCTTTTTTATAACAGTTGCCTTAAAGGAAAAGTGTTCAGATGCTTAGTATACATAATTTAAATTATTAAAATTGAACTAATATAATTTATTTTAAAATGCACTTACAAACAATTTGTCTGTCAAAAGGAAATCATACTGGCAGCTGGAAAACGCTTAGAACTGAATGATTAAAAACATTTTGTATCAGAGTTCATGGGATATAAATATCCTGAAGATGGGACTTTATAGCCTCACTTACTATATTGTAAAAGAAAAATGGCTTAAAACAATGAGTTATACATACAATAAAGATGTAAATGAGCAAGAGGTGAACAACAAAACCAAAAGTAAAATCTTCAAAAAGATGAATGAAATAAACCCTACGTAATGAGGACCAATACACCACACCCATACATAAAAATAGACAATTTTGGTAATGAGAAAAGAGAAATAATTATAGTAGAGCAGATCAGAATAAAAACATAGTGCAATGAGCAACTTTAAACAAACAAGAAGCTTAGATGAAATGGGAAATTACCTAGGAAAAACATGTAACTTTCAGATTCAGACTTGAAGAAGCAGAAACCATGGATAAATCTGCAGTCATTAAAGAAAGGTGTGATTCATTTTTTCCTACAATGAGAAGCCAGGAAACATTATGATGCTCACAGTTTCACCTTGTCAAGTACTGAAAGAATTGATAGTTTGAAATTTATACAGATTCCCAGGAAACAGGAAAAAGTCAACGCTTTTCAAAGGAATTTGATGCTAATAAGACCCTCAGACTAAAACCAGTACCAGCAGGATGACAAAGAAAAATACAGGCCAATCTCAGGTATGAACCAAGAGTGAAAATTCTTTAATAAAAGATTGGCAAACCGGGGCTGGAGCCGTGGCTCAGCGGTTAAGGTGCTTGCCTGGCATGCACAAGGACCCGAGTTCAAACCCCAGCACCACATACACAGCAAAGTGTCTGAGGAATGAAATTCACATGAAAAGCTAAATAAAGATTTTTTTTCTCTCTCTCTCTCTTCCAAAAAAAAAAAAAAAAGATTGGAAAACCAAATCCAATAATATAAGAACGCACATTACATAAGCATGTGTTTCTTTAGAAAAATCTGTCAATATGCTTAACCTCATTAAACGATAAAGGAAAACAATCAATCCACGTAATCATTTCATTAGATGCATAAAAATTTTAACATTCATTTATCGTTACCCACGACTATGAACAAACTTTGAATCCTGAAATAGGATTGTATCAATAAGTCGCATCTACCAAAACCTATGTTGCCTCCATAACTCATGACGCAGTGATGGAATTGTCTTTTTTGAAAGTGAAGATGCGATAGACCTTTTCCCAGTCATATTCCTCTTAGCATCGTACTGAAGGTGTTAACTCCAGTGTGACAGGGAACAAAAGAAGTATGAGGAGTAAAGTAGAGAAGAGCGAACTGCAATTAATAGCCTGAGAATATGATTGCATTGAGGATCCGTGAGAAGAGACAGATAAATCTTAATTTGGAGTTAAGACAGATTGCTGGAGACTTTTTGAAAAAAAGCAAACTATTAGGGATAATTGAAGTTCCCTTTGTTCTCATTTGTCCCATTGCCTTCCAGAACTGCTGTCCCGTTTTTATACCTTTACCATATGTGGACAGTGTGTGTATCTTTTAGCTACATATAAACTTATATCTTTGTGTGGTTTTTATTTTTGTCATTTATCTGTGAAGATAAATTGTACATTATTTCAAACTTGGTGGTAGGCATTTTGGGTTGTTAATCACTTTTTCTTTTTTGAGTTTTCACAGGTGTTGCTTCTCGTGTACATATATGGGAGTGGGATCCCCAGGGGTATGCCTGGAAACAGAAATTGAACCAGTGAAGAAGTACAAAGCTATGAGATATTGCCAAATTTCTGCCCAAAATGACTCTGTCACTCTCACACTTTCTCCAGGACTGTGTACAACTTTTTGTTGTTCCAGATTCCCTTTGAACACAGAATGTACATTTTTTTTAAAGATAGATAAAGAGAGAATCAGTGTTACTTAATTTTTCATCTATTTTTTGTTTCCCTGACACTTAGTGGTGTATGTGGTGGATTTGAACTGGGGTCCTTGTTCATGCCAGGTAGGTGCTTTAACCGCATAGCCACCATTCCAGCCCCAAATGTACAGTTCCTAATATAACAGGAAGGGAAATGTGTCAAATTTCTCTGCCATCTGTTGCCTCATCTTTTCATGCAACCTAATGATAGTGTTCCCTGGCTGCTCTGGGGAACAGTTTGCAGAAGGTAACATCACTCTGATTTATTACAAGTCTTCTCACGTGAAGAATATCGGTACTTGAAATATAATATGCTTTTCAAGAATCTAGGACCCAATATGCCCTACGTACCTTTTTGTTTGCCTGTCCATTTTTTTTCTTTCTTTGGGGGTGAAATGGTTTCTAGATGGGCAGACATGAATTCTTTACGTCCATTCTTTTGTGACCACTTAATGGAATCTAAATTTTAAGAGTAGTATTTGGTGTAATTGAGCTTGCCAGAGTCCCCAGGTCCTTCGTGGTTTCCTGTTTGGGGGTCTAGAGAGATGATAATATTTCTAGGATGCTTTATTTCTGAAACATTTGTTTTGTGTCTGAATCATGAGTACCATGAATCGCCCTTTGTCCCTTAAAAAGTTAGCAAAATCTGAGAGTTTGAATTAGGTCATAGGGTACAAATTATTGTGGCAGACTAAGTACATGTGGCGCCCATTGAACATAATAACCACCCTTTGACATGTGTGGCAGCTGCTGCCAGAATCCCCAGCCAGGATCTGGACTGGAGGGTGGTGCAGGTGTAATTTAAGCAATAACAGAGATTAAATGTGTAATTGAAAATGATTTTGCAGAATAAAACTGAAGTCTGGTGTATCTTGAACAGGAAATTATTGCAGACATATAAATAGCTTACTGTATAGTTTAATTAGAGTTTAGTAGTTGACAAGATTCAATTGATAAATCTCCTCAAGGAGATTCAAGGAGGACTGAAAACTCTGCTACATTTGTATGGAAATAACAGGTTATAATGCCACAATGAATGTGAAAATAGTTCCATTTTCTTAATATTATTTGTTTTGACTATAATTATATGGAGATTTATTATTTAATAGCTATATATGATTTTATCATTGTCTAATAGATTAAAATTTAAATGTTTTTCTTTGTTATTCATGTTGCATTTACAGAAGTGATATATTCAGTTTTGCCTCTGGCAGTTGATTATTTTTATAGCTTAATTTATTTGAATTTTGGTATTTTCAGTCTCTCCGTTGAGAACTGACTGGATTGATTTTTTTTCTTTTTTAAAGAGGGGAAGAGGGGACAGAGAGAGAGAGAAAGAGAGAAGCAATTTTTATTTAGTTTTTCATGTGACTTTCATTCCTCCAATACTCTGTTGTGTATGTGGTGCTGGGATTTGAACTCACGTACTCAACGCATGCCAGGCAAGCACTGTAACTGCTGAGCCATCGCTCCAGCCCTGACAGGATTGCTTTGTGAGTAAGAAATGATTAGAAGAGTTTGGAAGAATAAAACTGAAAAAATGTTTTATCTGACAAAACTCTAGAGTTAGAGATGAGCCCTGGAGGTTCACGTTGCTCACCTGATTCTTTCTTACTGTTCTCTCTCTCTCTTTTTTTTTTTTTTTTAAAGAGAGAGGGACAGTGAGAGAAACAGAGAGAGAAACAACTTTATTTAGTTTTTCACATGGCCTTAGTTGCTCCAACACTCAGTTGTGTATGTGGTGCTGGGGTTTGAACCCGGGTCCTCATGCTTGCCAGGCAAGCGCCGAAACCGCTGAGCCACCGCTCCAGCCCCCTTTTTGTTCTCTTGACTTAGCTGGTTATTGTGGTTTTACATATGAATTTATTTAATTTAGCATTTTTTGTTAGAGCTCCACAATGAAATTTACCAAGTTACTTAGGTTTAAAAATACTCCCACCCCCCATGGTTCTTTTTCTTTAATGTGGAACTGGAAAACTTGGAGCAGTTGTGGGGAAACTATTTCAAGAATCACCCTTTCTCCTTTAGTTCTCATCTGAGGTTCCCCTCATCAGTCTTGATGTTTACCCTAAAAATTTGCACAGCAGATAGATATAGGGAGAGAAGGAAGAGGGTTTCTTATTATATTCAAGACAGGAATTGGCGATGTGATGCCTATGTATATTTAGAATTTAATACACTAAATCTATTCTGATTATTGACTGCTGCTACCTAATGACACATTATTATTATTCTCTAATCCATGAATCCCTGTTTGAGTTTAGATAGTATAGAAATTGATTATCAGCCTGCAAATTATGTCTAAATTCCCAACATATAAACGTGGTGCATTCATGAGAGCAGTGCTGAAATTCATGGCTAGTTGCCCATTCTATAAAAACACACTTAGGAGCCGAAAGACCGTACATATGAACATGTGTGGATATTTAGGTGGCAATTTTAAAGGAGTTTTCTCAGACGCTCAAGAGCTTAAGATATTGAAAGTATAAATCTTTTTAAATTTCACTTAGATTTCTGGTTTTGCTTCATTTTGGTACATGGTATAACTGGCCCTGATTTAAAACTTGAAGTGTTTAGTGATTTTTAACATTTTACCAAAGAACAGGAAGGTTGATGACTGAGGTCACAGAGCCATAATTCTTTAGGAGCATTTATTTATGTACACCAAGAATGATCTAGTGATTTGTCTCCGGCAACTTGGGAAAGAAAGAAGTGGAGAAGTGATTGGCATATGTGGATCTTCATTGTGGTATTTATTGTCAGTGCCACAAGACTGCCTTGTTGCCATCAGGAAAAAGTTGCTGACTTGGGGGAGAGATGCTGGCATTGGCATGGGGACCAGGCCCAGGGGGCAGCATGCAATTGACCGTCTATGTGGATGTAGTATGTTGCTAGTCTTCTGTTTACCTTGTAAGTACCCATGTTGAAAGAAAATACCTGCCAACCTAGAGTATTATAGCCAGAAAAATCTTTGAAGAGTGATGTTAGTATTAAAACACAGAAACAAGAGGTGGGAGTTTCCCCCTAGCTCACCCTTGCTAAAGGATACTTTAAAGATTTCACAGCATGCAGGAAGAAAATAATCTTGGAGGGAGGATCTGAGCTGTTCAAGGAGATAAAAAGCAAAGACAGCAGTAAATAGTAATATAATAATAATAATAAAATGGTAATAATTATGATAGATGCTATAACTAGATTAATATTGTATATATTCAATGATGTCTTGAGATTTTAAGAACAATGACCTGAAATATAGTTTAGCAATCACCAACATGTTGAGAAGAATGGGAAATAGATATAAAGTGCCTAACATTCTCAGATTTTCTTGGAAAGTATTTTCAATCACAATTTTATAATTGATAGGAATCATAGGACAAAAAATATATGCTCCATTTTTTTTTTTAGAAAGAGGGACAGTGAGAGAGAGAGAAAGAGAGAATCAATTTTATTTAGTTTTTCATGTGAGTTCTGTTGCTCTGACACTTTGTTGCACATGTGGTGCTGGGGTTCAAACTGAGGTCCTTACACTTGCCAGGCAAGTGCCTTAACGGCTGAGCCACTACTCCAGCCCCTGTATGCTCCATGTTGAATGAACTAATGGATCCTGTAAAAATCAGGAACATGGGTGTTTGGCACCAAATGTGAGTTCAGGCACAGATGAATGTAAAATCAGAACCTGGGTGTTCAAAAAAGAGTCAGACCTAAAAGCAACTGAGCACAGCCTTTTTCTTGGGATTGGCTCTTTGGCAAGGTTCACCAGCCCGCCAGAGTGAGGGTGGGCTGGGGAAGTTGCACATGGCCCTGGCTGGGCAGTGACTTTATAGTCTGGGGTGGGCAGGGGAAGTTTGAGGGTCTTGTCTCTTGGGGATTGGCTGGCGACTCCATCGATCATTGGGCGATTGAGAGATGCCATTGGGTTTTATCTGTGCCAGTGTCTGATTGGTTGTTCCTTCGTGTGTGCAGGCTGCCTGATGCCCTGTCCCCCCATATGGCTGCCTGAGGGTGTGGGCTGCCTGATGTTCTGCCTCCGTCTGGCCGCCTGAAATTGACCTAAATTCCTGACCTTTTTGGTGATATAGGGCATCAATTTCAATCTGGCTACTTCCTGCTTTTTATGGGGTGCTGTGGGAGAGGGGAAGGTTCAGGTGTTGTTTTGTCAATAGGGAGGTGGCTGTAAGGGTGCAAGACCATTTGGTTGTATGTTACTCCAATGACCTCACTCATGCTGTTTTGGGAAAACTTGAGGAGACAGGGAGTAGTCATTATAAGGAGCCTTATCACTATATGGGAGTAAGAATAGGGGTTAACCGGGTATCAAGAGTGGAGTTTAGCCATCCTGGTCCAGGGTCTTTTGACTGTTTCTGCCTAAGCCTTTCATTCAGATGTCTGAGAGTTCCGATGTTTTTCTCGACCAGCCCAGTTTCATCAATGTGGTAGCAGCATTCCTCTTTTAGGAACAGACATGTTCCCCCTTTGTATGCTATCAGGAGATCTAGTGCTCAGCAGTCCTGCAAGAAAACTTGGGCAATAGATGTTATTTGTCTTTGTAGGGAGGCCAGGGAGGCAGTAGATGCCTCCACTGCCTCTTGGAGTTGCTGTTCTAGCCTCTGGGTGGCAGGGACTGTAGAACCAAGTCTTCTTGCCCCAACCTGGAGGCAGCGAGTGAGGAGGCTAGGGAGAGTCCAACCACCGTTGGTAGGAAAATGGCCTGCTTTGCCCTAGGGAGGGGATTCTGAGCAAACCAGATTAATTCAGCTTCACTATATAGTGTCAACTGAGGAACTAAAGCTGAGGGCACACAGAAAGCAAAGGGCATATTGGAACTTAAGTTTTTTTTTTTGGTCAATCTTGGGGGAGCAAACACTGAAGAAGAGACCTGTATGGTTTAGTTGCAAGGTACTGAGGTAGAGGAAGAACAGCAAGAAAAGTTCTTTGAAGAGCTGTGAAAAAGGGGAACCCCCTCTAAATGTGGCATTTAGCTTTTAAAGTAGCTTATGTGTCCTTGGGCTGTAGTACCATGTGATTCTGTAAACCAGTTTACTCTTTAGTGTTAACTTGTGTCTGGTAGAGATATTTCCTTTGGCTGTGTAACTTCCCAGTTTTATTTACCTTCGAGAGAACTAATAAGCATGTACTTAAGTAATGTTTAAAAAAGAGCCATTTACCTTTGTTGCTAAATGTCCATGTAGGACTGAGCTTTGGTTATACTCTCCTGCCTGGTGTTTAAGATTAACTTGATCAAAATTGATATTGTTCCTATCTATTGCTGCAAGTCAGCTGAGATTTGCCAGGGTCATTCTTGAGGAACTTGTGAAAAGCCTCTTGGCTCTTCTACCAGTTGTGCTGTCTGCCAGGGTCTTGCTGACCACATGCGGCTTTGCTTGGAAGCATCAGGGACATCTCCCTGCCCAATGACCTTCCTGTCTTTGCAGCATGCACATTAGGTGGCTTTCTATTTTCTAGTGTCATCTGATCCCCCTGGTCGAGAGGTCATGCTACTCAGAGTTGCCAAGCCTTTATATAAGTCCCGTTGTCCCCTGAGTTTTGCTGACCAAACAGGGCAAGGGTCAAAATATTGACTATTTTCCTTAACCCTTTAACTATCTTAACTTTGGCAATCTGGTTTTGGTGTTAAACATCCAGCAGGCCAGTTTCACCAGTCTTAAAGTGGGAATACTATGTTATAGTTTTATAGTTATCCCTTTTGTTTAATAACAGTGGAAGTCAGAATTAGATCTTGTCTGTCCTAAATAAGCAGGATGGGGGGAGGAGGAGAACACAAATCCCAAAAGGCCTGAACATGTGGCATCTCTGACAATTTCCCTGTCTGGTGACAGTAATTGCCCAAATTAGTGAGGATTTGAAACTCAAAATCCCAAAGTATCGAGTAAAAGACCAGCGGCTTATGGTGTAAGTCTTGAGAAGTTGGGTGGGCTGAGGCTGGGACATCTGCTTAGCCTATAGGGGCATGGAACAGAATGGGTGGGGGACCCAAGGTAAGCACGACTTACGGACAGACCTGTGTGAAGGAATTAGCATTTGCCATGGCCTTCCAGTATTACTTGGGGGCAAACAGGAGCAGAAAGAGGAATGGGTGGGGGGTCTGTGGTGCATGACTTACGGACAGACCCTGTGATGGAGAGTGTAACCGAAAGACCAAGGGAAATACAAAGGAACTCACCCTACTTCTGTCAGCCTGGATGAAGTGAAACAAAGTGGTACAGGAGCTTCCTGTTCATCTGTGGGAGAGGGTGGACCTCAACTCTGATGGGAGTCTGAAAACCCTCCCAGGTTTCAGCACCAAGTGTAAAAATCAGAAACGTAGGTGTTTGGCACCAAATGTGAGTTCAGGCACAGATGAATGCACAATTAGATCACAGGTGTTTAAAAAGGAGTCAGACTTAAAAGAGGCTGAGCAAAGCCTTTTTATTGGGAATCAGCTCTTGGGTGAGGTTCACCAGCCCGCTCTAGTGAAGATGGGCTGGGGAAGTCCCACACGGACCCTGGCTGGGCAGTGACTTTATAGTCTGGGATGGGCAGGGGAAGTTTGGGGATCTTTCCAGTGGGGATTAGCTGGTGACTCCATAGATCATCAGGAGATTGTAAGACGCCATTGGGTTTTATCTGCCAACATCAGATTGGTTGTTCCTTTGCATGCGGGTTGCCAGATGCCCTGCCCCTATAGGGCCACCTGAGGGTGTGAGATGCTTGATGCCCTGCCTCCTTCCGGCTGCCTGAAATCGACCTAACATAGCCAAATGTTAGAAACAGAAATGACCGGCCATATTGATTGGTTCCTGTGATCAAGTGAAAAAGTCAAAATCAATGAATCAGTGGTGACCTGCTACCTTTTTTTCTAGTAAAACTGTGTGTAACCACAGAGGGAAAGAGAGACTGAAAATAATGTGGAAATCCTTAACAAATTCATGATCATGATGATGGAGTGTTATCTTGAGGAAAGTTGAGAAGAGAAGTAGGTAGTGTCCCTGGGGTGGCAATTAATGTTACATTTGACATCGGTGGTATCATCTCTCAGGTCACCTTAGAATTATTGGTCTCAGGGTTTTCTTCACCTATTCAGCAGTCTAAGGAAGTCATCTCATCCTGGGGACTTTGTGTCTGTCTCCCATGCACAAAAGTTACCTTGAAATGCATCTAAAATCTTAAGTTAATAATTAGGGAAGGATCTCAACAGTATTAGTCTCAAGGTTTCCTTCACTAATTCAGCAGTCTAAGGAAGTCATCTCATCCTAGGGACTTTGTGTCTGTCTCCCATGCACAAAAGTTACCATGAAATGCATCTAAAACCTTAATAATTAAGAAAGGATCTCAACATAATTTGTTTTGTGAATGAACAAGTATGAAATATATATAAGTGTGCCAATCTCAGATTTTTTTTTTCTCCTGGGCTAAATGTTGGTAGGTCATTGGAGGACAAATTAACAATAAAATTTGTCCTGTACTTGATTGAATCTATTTATTTTTTAATTTTATTTTCCTTAGCTTTTTCTACAACCTAGTACTTTCTTGGGCTTTTAATCTGTGTTCTTCCCAGCCACAGCTGTTATCAATAGAGATTTTCTTTTTTCTTTTTCTTTCCCTCCCTCCATCCCTCCATCTTTCTTTCTATATTCCTTTCCTTTGTTTGCTTGCTTTCTTGAGGGTGTCAGACTGTAAACCATTCTACCTTTCAAGAGCAAGCTCAGCTAACATGATATTTACCAAATCCAGTCCTGATATATATGTGAGGTTTCATCACTGAGAAAAATGGATGGGAGGGAGTAGTTTTGTTTGTAAAACAATAGATTCCCCTTAAGGTTAGGAGATCTCTTTTGAAATATCATAAGGTTGGTGTCAAAATTGGAAACTATAGAAAACAAAGTTTTACTGAACCCAGAGCAAATTTACCTTCAAATTTGATGTTACAGTGATCCCAGAATTTTGTCCTGTGCATATGAGTCAATCACACCTTCCCCATGTGTCATTTTTATTAGTTGAGATATTCAAGGCATTTATATGTCTAGTGGGAGATGCACAAATAGAGCTAAGTGGATTTCTGGCAACTGCCGAAATTCAATTTCTTACATTAAAAAAATAGGGAATAATGCGACTGAGATGAGCAACAACCTGAGGCATGATGTTACAAGCAAGTGGGAATGTTGAGACTTAAAATTATTGCATATTGAAGCTGAGGGAAATAGTGAGTCCTATTCTGCCCTCTTTCCCTTCATCTCCCATTCTTTGGAACAGAATGAAAAAAATCTGAAATGTGTGTAATATTTATTGTTGGGTCATTACAGGTCTGTTGTCAGATTGATTCAAGTGAAAAATAGATTTGCAGAGATCTGATCATTTTAAAATTAGTGTTGAAGTCTCCAAGAAATCTTCTAAATTGAATATCTTTAATTTTTAGCAATAAATTAAAAGCAGCTGAATTTTAAAGAATATGTTTTTAGGTGTACTATCTCTTCAAAAGAAATTACACTTGAACAAACAACCCAGGACTTTTTTTTTTTAAAGGTTCTTCTCAGTGTCAACACAGAAGTGATAAAAGTACCCTTTCCCATTTCTTAAACTTTTGTGGAGAGGAGGGGGGAGGAAAGATTTGAAAGTATAAATAGATCATCCATACAAATTTGCTAAGTACCTTAGTAGTTTTTTAGTTAATTTGTCTCATTTTCTGATTTTATCCTTGGTCACTTTCTGTTTGTTTTGGAGCTCATCCCTTCAAGAACACTGGAGAGTTTTATCTTCTTGGAAATAGAACTGCATTGACCTTCCTTATATCATATATCATAGGAATCTTCCCAAAAGATGGTCTAATTCTACCTGTCCTTGCTTTTTCTGAGATTCTGGTTAATAGCTTTACTAAAAAAAACCCTTCACCTCTTACCCATAGCTTGTTGCACAGTGGCCAACTAGGACAGCTTATACGAATATTTAGAGAATTTCTTGCTTTATAAGTTCTAGTCTCTGGTGCTCATTCCTAAATAGCCACAGCCTTCCTCATATGAAATAGCATTTCTTCCTGAGCTTTCCTGACTTTGCCCCATTTCTCAAACTAGATTTAGATTTCCATGTACTTATTTTTGGGAATATATTCTGCCTTATGTTATTGATGTATATATACACTCATATATCTAATTATTACATATGAATATATATTATATATGCATATATAATTATTATATAAAATATATATCATATATGAGATTGCTTGCTTTTTTCCTATTTTTGAGATGTAAGCTTGTTTTTTTTTTTTAAAGAGAGAAGGACAGTGAGAGAGAGAGAAAGTCAGAGAGAATCAATTTTTATTGAGTTTTTCACATGGCTTTCGTTGCTCTGACACTTATTTGTGTACATGGGTGCTGGGATTTGAACCTGTGTACTTACGCATGACAGGCAAGTGCTGTAACCGCCGGACCACCCCTCCAGCCCCTATAAGCTTGTTTTTTGATGGTGGAGGAGACTATTATATTTCACTGTGCATGTGTGTGTGAGTGTGCACACACTTTAGACTGAACCCAGTGTGTGCATACTAAGCATGCACTTTTATCACTGAGCTACATCTCCAGTCCCTCATCTTTAACATTCTTTATAACTAAGTAGTATTTCATGCATTTACTGAGTTGAAATCCCCAAGAAGGGTATTTCCTAATAGAAAACTGTCTTGCTTTTTACATTTATTTGTTCATTTTCTGTTTATCATTAGCATACCTCATCAGGATAAGGACAATGGGCTTTTCTTTCCTTTTCTGGTCTATATAAGCCATTGGTAATGACCTTTATGCCTATGAAAGACACCATAGGTTAAGTTGGGGTCTACAATTCCTTGATCATCTATTCGTTAGCTTACAGTTTATAAATATAGAAGATGAAAAGGAGACAGATTGGGAGGGAAGTGTGTTACAGAATCTTCCTCAGGGTGATTCAGTTGTAACCTTAACTGTCTAATTTTTATAACTGTGCATAAGTGCTTTAGCTCTTTTGTTTCATCTCAGCTAAGTTATATTTTACTAAGTTATTAGGTGACCCAGTTTACCTTAACATAAGTCTCAATTTAATGTTAAATGGTCTTTCTATATATTTTCAATGGCATCTTATATTGCACAGTATTGAATGAAGGTTGAATGATGTGCTTACCAAGCACAAATTACAGAATTCCTTAAAATTTCATGTTCTAACAGCAGTTGGGTATGTATGCAATTATGTGTTTATTAGTTGGAGAAGGACAAGTTGTGTGAATTACACTTGCCCAGGGGTGGTCTTGTCTCTGAGCTGGCTTTCAGTAAAATTGTCAATTTACCCAAATAAAGCAATTAGTGCAATTTTCCTGATGATCAGCCCTCTAAGTTCTTTTTTTTTTTTTTACTTCTATTTCAGCTTCTGTAAGTTTAACCAAGAATATCATTTTAAAAGAAATTCCTTCTGCAGTTGTGTGTTGCTTCTGGCATACTTGAGTCAACTTAGATCTGCAAAGTTTCTTTGCATATAAGTTATCTCTAAGTGCACTAAACGATTTGGTTTTGCTTTACTGGTTTAGGGGGAAATTCACAGTGAGAATAGATTGTGCATGAGCAGTTTTATAGAGTCACATGTTGGAGGAAAAGAACTTTAGGCAGGCAAGGTGGCCAATGAGAAAATGTACGTTTCATGATGGGAGGAAAAAGTGATTATTATGATCGTAAGGGCTCTAAGGACAGAGCTAATGTGGCTCTGCAGGTAGAGCATTGGATGTACTCACTGAGAGTACACATGAGTTTGAGTCTGATGAATAAGAGGTATGAGAGTGTTGTTTAGTCAGCAAAAACCTTTTGATGACACATTCCTTTTTGAAGAAGAACAAATGCAGTCTTTGAAACCATCAAGAGTTTATTTAGAAAAGGGTGCAGAAATACATTGTGCCTTAAAATACCCAGCCCTTTATGGCCAAAGTTTCTACGCAGTGGAGAGTAATTGTCTAAAATTACAAGTGCTACCATGGTGATTGAACTCTAGCTGATAATTGAACCTTCAGGTTTAAAAATACGCAGGCCTCAGCAATTCAAAGATTATTAAATTACACCTTCTTGTGGGAACCAGAGTCTGTGTGTGGAGCAGGGAGCAGCAAAGGTCTCTGGGGAAGCAGGGTTGATGGGTGTCTTGTTACAGCTTTTGCCTCCGTGAGGCTCTTAGGAGTTGCTAATACTTCATGCTTAAAATAGAGTCAGCTTAGATCTGCAGTCACTTGACCGCTCCTCCAAGTTTTGTATTGATCTCTGGATAGCTGCAATTTAAATAAAATTACCTATGAACTAAAAGGCATGTAACTCATTTTTATTTAACACTACAGTAGCCCATAATGTGATGGCTGTCTCTGCATTTTATAGATTGTCATATTGGGCTCAGAAATGACTTTCTAAAGTCACACTACTGAGGCTAGACCTCCTGACAGTTCTAATGGTCCAGATATTTTATAGTCAAAATCAAACCTAATGTGATTTTGATTTGCCATTCCATAGCGAGGGAGTGAAGACTGGGTGCTAATGAAACAGGTGATTTATTCTTTGGTTCAGTGAACATACTGAGTGCCTACTGGGTTGTAAGCATGGTTTTGGGCAACTGGGAATGCATGATTTGGAAGGATGTAGAAAGTCTCTTACGCAGAACTCTGAGTTCAGTTGGAGGGAGATAAAAATAAATGAAAGGTCAAGATAACAGAACTGCTTTGAAAGACAAGTAAAAGATGGTGCATGAGGGAGTCCCTTGGTGGCAAAAGAATGCATCTTTAGAAAAGTTGGTTGAGTTCTTTATGGCATCCCTGCTTTCCCCATCCAGTCCCGAAAGGACAAGCAAGGAGTCACTTTTCTGCAAGCCAGTAATGGAGCTCTTAGCAGTAGCTAAATGGTCTTGCAGAGCTGTGAGGGAAACAGTGTCTGTTGTTTAAAACACGCAGTTAGTGGGTTTTATTTATGACAGCCCAAGCAACATTCTAGGTTGCTTTTGACTGAGACTGTGTGTTAATCCACTTTCCATCACTATGATAAATTGCCCAAGATAAATAACTTATAAGGAAGAAAGATATATTTTGGCTCATAGTTTCAGGGATTTCAATCCATGGTCACATGGCCCTTTTGCTTTGGACCTGTAGTGAGGCAGAACGGGAGTGCATGGTAGAGCAAATTCGGTCACCTCATGGTGGCAAAGAAACACAGGGTGGACTGGCATCCCAACATCTTCTTCAAGGGTACACCCCCAGTGCCTTAACTCTGTCCTACTAGGCCCCACCTTGTAAAGGTTCTACCACATTTCAACAGTGCCATAGGCTGGTGACTAAACCTTTAACATATGAGTTTTGGGGGGATATTTAAGGTCCCATCCCCAACAGATGGGAAACCTGGAGGAAACATATCTATCACGTAGCAATGTTGGTCTGACCAAATGTGTAGGCCTCAGTGTGTTGATGAAACTCTGCTGCTGGAATCAGACACGACCATGGTTGCTGATGCTAACTCTCCCCATCAAAGCCCACAGGCTCTGCGAGCCAGCTTGACAATGAAAATTTCATCTGTAAAGTGGACCACTTCTGTGGATTGTGTTGACCACATTGTCTCACGAGCTGCATTATCTAAGAAGGTTGCTTGGTGAACTTGGACTCGGAGTGGAAGGGCTTTTTGTTCTACAGTTTAAATATACAAAGGTATCAAGTGTGTGGCTTAGCCTCTGTGGCCGACTTGCATAGTCTGGCTGGACCCTCTGAGATCACTCCCCCTTTTTCTCCCTCTAAGGATCTTGATGCTCTTTCTTCTTAGACTACCCTTTTTCTGATTCACTTTTTCTCCCTTAATGTTAATTACTGTGGTTGAGTTATGGTTGAGGCCCACTGGCCTTGGGTACATTCATTCTCTTTTAGATGATGTCACCCAACTTCCCACTGATCCTGTGTTAATCCTGCTGCGTGTCCAGGTTATGAAGTCTCTCTAACCTTCTGGTCTCTACTCAAGCTTGCGAATGTACTGGAGTATTTGTAGATCTCATTGCCTTTGTTCATTCTGATCCCCTTGTCTAAATGTCCTTCCCTACTTTCCTGATCCTGCCTGGATGACATTACCTGCATTAGTCTTCTAGTCTGCTAGAATGACAGAGTATAACAACTGTTATCATAAATAACAGAAATTTATCATCTCATAATCTGGAGCCTGGATGTCTGAGATCGAGGGAATGGCATGATTGGCCCCTTCTGAGGGTGTGAGGGAAAGTCTACTCAGGCTTCTCTCCCAGCTTCTGGTGGCCTTGTAGATAGCCATCGTCTCCCTGTATCATCTCATTGTCTTCCCTCTCTATGTGACTGTGAAAATTTCCCCGTTTTGTAAGGAGGACAGTCATCGTGGAGGATGGCCCACCCTATTGCCTTCACTTCATCTTGATTACCTGTGCAAAGACCCTGTCTCTATTCACATTTGGAGAGTACAAGAGGTTAAGACTCTGTTATAGTCAGTTTTTTCACCACTGTGACCAAAAGACCTGACAAGGATAATTTTCGAAGAGGAAAAGGTTATTTGGGCTAACAGTTTTCAGAGGTCTTGGTCCATAGATGGCTGGTTCCTTTGTTCTGGGCCCAAGATGAGGCGGAACATCATGCAGAAGAGAGTAGTGGAGGAAAGCAGCTTGGAAATGGCCACCAGGAATCAGAGAGTGTGATCTGCATACTAGGGACAAAATATGAACCCCAAAGTCACATCCCCAGCGATCCTCCCTCTCCAGCCACACCCTTGTTGCCTTCAGTTACCACCCAGTTAACCCCTGTCAGTGAATCAATCCACTGATGAGGTCAGAGCTCTGATGTTCTAATTATTTCGCCTCTGAACCTTCTTGCTGTGTCTCACACAAGAGACTTTGGGGAGACATCTCATATCTAAACCATGACAGACTCCAATGTATCTTTTATTGTGGGACATAATTCTAGCCACAATACTGTCCCTTCTCTCATGACTCAGTATAAACACTGAATTGAAAACATCCTGAGCCCTTGCTTGATACTTGGTGATGGATCATTTTTCACAAGAGAGCATAATTAGCCTTCTGTGAGACTAATAGGCCTATTAGTCACTGTCCCTGTAACTCTTCTGTCATATTTATCCCTCTGACTTGTCTGTCACTCTCATTAGCCCAGAATTTCCTTAGACAGGGACCAGGACTGGCTTTGTATCCTGGGCACTTGGACAGGGTTCACAGGGCAAACACATGGGTGTTATCCAGCAAACACGTTGGCTCTAGCTTGTTGGAGCCTCTTTAGGCATTATTTGATTCAATGAAATCTTTTTCAGAAAGAGAAGTAGAATGGCAAACCATATAACTGAAAAGTATAGAGGCTTAAGAAAACTTTAAAAATTAAGACTAATTAATTCACAGATTCTATTAGGTCTGTTTTCTTGGTGTAACAGATAAAAAAAAATGATTTCCTTTAATCAGTTTTTCATCTTGTAGACTATCTTCACATATTCCTCCCAGTGTTCTTCAGAATTACTCTTTCATTTTTATAAATAACAGGCCAAAATTTACATATATGAAAAGCTTTATTCCATTGGACATTTGAAGAGTTGCCAAATAAGTTGGGCTAGGTACCATGATGTGTGTAATACGTTGTCGTTTTCTGCAGCTTTTGAAGAGAATGTCCTATCCTGAAGGAGATAGCATAAACCAGGTAGCAGGGCCAGCAGAATGTTGTCTTTTATTCATTCTCTTTCCTTTTTCTGTGGTCACTCCTCCCCTCCCACCCACTCACACACCAATCTACTTTTCTCCTGCTTTTTTTCACTCTGTTTTGACCAGTATGGCTTCTGTTTTCCAGCATATAAACCCTAATATCAAAGGAAGAAATGCAGCATTAACATACAATTATTCTACTTTCTATGGGCATTATATTGATATTTTTATTATTCTGATGTTTGAGAGAGAACCTAAGACATTGAAGAAAGGAGTACCATAATATTGCAGTTCCTATGGCAGGCTCAGGTAGATTTTATGACAAAATAAATGACTTTAGAAACTGCACTACATACAGTACTGAAAGCTTTGGGTTGGCGCTTTCTTTTAAGGAAGAGACTCTTGTTATTCCATCCTAAATGTGCACACCACCCTCATGTAGTTAAAGATGCCTTTTCTTCCTCCGCCTGAGCAGGGGACTGGGAAAGAAAAGTCAAGCCTAGGATTTTGTGTGCTTGCTTCTAATATTTTATTTCTAAGTGAATTGAGACCATATGGTCAAAGAAACCCCCAAACTAGGTAGTTCAGGGATTTAATTTCGTGACCTTGAAGTGTTTCTAGTTTTGCTTGTAATTAGTAGGAAATAATGCATTCACAGAACAATTTATAACTCACACGACCCTTTGGCAAAAAGTCCATTCCAGGTACTGTGGTTTGCCCAACAGAAGTGGCAGCGTTGAGCTCCATAGAGATGGCTAATTAGTTAGGACTAAGCCCTTTCTGTCTTTCATATGACAACATTTATTTGTTGTGACACTAATTTCACAGTGTCAGTTTTCCCTGCCAATATGCCCCTGTCCTAATCCTCATTTCACATGCATCTCTATTCCTCCTCTCATTGATGATACTTGGCTCGAGGCTAAATGCAACTAGGTGACGCTCAGGAACTCTTAGGACTAGAAAGACCTTCCAGATCTTTCCTTGAGGGAATGGTTCCACGGGAAATCTTGAAACAGCCCTTGTGTTGATACATGTAAAATATGCTTCTTAATAATGCATGTTGGTGATAATCAGATAAATGAAGTGTTGAATGATAGCTTGAGCAATTTGATTGGCTAATGAACAGGATGTTTATTCTCTCCTAATACTCTGGACATACCAAAGGTAACTGCGTCATCTATTGAAAAAAAAAATTGTACAGTCCTGGTTCTCATCCTTCATTTTAATTTGGCAGAGCAATAACTGCTTCTGGGACTGACTTGGAGAATTTTCTGGGGACTAAGTCTAGTTCAAAGGCCTTTGACTGTGCTGGAGGCCACAGCCTTTACATGTGATATAAATAAATGCCTGGTGCCTTCATTTTCATAGCTTAATTACTGTATTTGCGTCTTGAGGTGTTGACCTTGGATTTTCTAAGCTTTGCATGCTCTGAAAGTGGTTTGCTTTTCTGTTTCTAGCTTAGCAAGCAAATAATGTTTCTCAGGAAATCACTAAATAAGAAAGCTAGACCTGGAGTTTTTTTTGGAGCAGAAACTGGTCTTCAGAATTGACAATAACACTGTCCAGAAGGACAGTCTACAGTGATGGCAGCATTCAGCTGTGCCAGAAAAAACCTCTGGTGACATGTGGCTTGTGCAACTGAAGAACTAAATTTTTCATTTTATTTAATTTTAATTTAAATGCAATTAGCCACATGCAGCTGCTAGCCACTATATTGGACAGAATAGATCAAGAATAGTTTTTAGTGACACCAGACAGTTGTACATATGACTGTTCAGAACAAATGTAATATACTTAGGTTGATGCCAGGATACGTTTATATTTTTGATCTTAAGTTGATTTGAGAAGAGGTTTATGTTTTTGAAGTCGTATTAACTTTATGAAACATCATTTTGTCAGGTGTTGGATAATGATTACATTTTCTCTAAAACAAATGTTTGCTACGTGTGTGTGTGTATGTGTGTGTGTGAATGTGAAGAGTGTGATTTGGTGGCTACCTGCTTCATTCACAAGCTGGAAAGGAGAATTGGTACACCTGTACTAGACCTTGTCCTAGCTCAGAGGATGCTAACTTACCTTTGCAGTCCGTGGAATGCTACGTCAATGTTTTGCAGGGGAATTTCTGAACATATGCTTCTACTGTGAACATAAAGGTCATACCCCTGTTTCTTTCAGCTTTACATGTTCTGAGATGTATGTGAAAACTGTTTTTTCCTGTGCTTGCTCACATACTCAACATGACACTTCTGATACCAGATGTGTGGGATGTTTCCCCCACCCCAGCCCAGCAATTCTACAGCAGTAGACACTGTTTGGGTGTTCTGTGATTTAAATTAATTCTTGTCTACCTGGAGTTACAGTCTGATCCCAAAGGTTAAGGGCTCAGTCCCACAGTCTGTCCCTTACCCACAGCTTTTCAGATGACAGTTTCAGGTTCCAAGTTGTGACCTGTAATTCTGACTGGTTAGCTATGTGTAAGTCAGGGGTTTCCTACAACCTTCTCCCTTCACTCAATAACTTGCTAGAACGGCTCATAGAACTCAGGGAAACATTTCATTTACATTTATTTGTTTGTTATAATGGATAATACATAAAGATAAAGAGTCAAATGAAGAGATGCATCAGACAGGTATAGAAGAAGTTTTGTGGCGCTTCCGCGCTCTTATCACTTCTAGGAACCTCCCCAGGATCAGCTGTCCAGAGGTCTCTGAACCTGTCCTTTGGGTTTTTATGCAGGCATGGTGATCATATGATGGGCGATTGGTGGTCAGCTCAACCTTCAGTCCCTGTGGTTCCCAGGGATGGTAGGGCTGAAAGTCCCAACCCTCTAGTCCTGCCTTGGTCTCTCCTGAAGCGTCCTGGGGGTCTCCAGTCACCAGTCATGATATTAGCATGAGATTTAACACTCCAGAGATGCCAAGGATTTTAGGAGCTATATATCAGGAAATGGAGATGAAGACCAAATACTTATTTCACAGAATCACACACATTATCATGCAACTTCCCTGTTGTTTCTCTATAACTCTTGTCCTTCACCTCAACCTCCTTATTACCTGGTTGGCTTCTGTAGAGTTCAAAGTTGTAGAACAAGAGTACCTTTTTGGATGGAGTATCCATCAGCAGAAAGGGGGAAACCTGAGCTGCTGTGTGGTCTAGCCCCTGGGGATTTTCTTTAATTTGATAGAGATTTAAAGTAAGATTGGAAATGTCTTTTAATTATCTGACTAACTGGGAATCTGCTCTTTTCTATGGGAGAAATTGGACTTCCTCCATCCTCTTAAATTTTCCTTCCCTTCCCCAGAGAAGGCAGCTCAGAGCCATGCATTTGTTTACTTCCTGCTGTTGGCTATGTTTTTATTCCAAAGTGACAACTGTTTGTAATTTGGTCTTTTAAGTCAATGTATTAGTGTTTGGTATGAAAGAATGCTTGATCAAGTCCCAAAAGAAGGCTGTTTAGTTCAGACTGTTTTATCCACATGGGCAAGGGAAAAACGAAGCAAGATTTCTCATGAACTTAGTGATACCCTGATAATAACCTTTGGAGATCATTATAGATCTGGCCAAGTATACATTTTACAGCTAAAGTGTGCATACCAGATAAGTAACCTCTCCAGAATGGCACATTGAGAAATTTCTTTCTTCCTGGAGGATTCATTATATATTCCGCATGCACTACTGGCAAGTGTGCTTTTAAAGTTTGATCTTCTACAGTGGTATGATTTCTAGGACTATTAGTGTAGATAACATACATTATAAGCTCTGGAAGAGCTTATTTGAATTTCAATCATGCCTTCCCTTCCAGACGAAGTGAGAGTGAGTCCATATATGAGGGTATGAGTGAGGGGACCATCTCTTTGTCTTTTTAGAAATCATATATTTGTCTCTTTGTCTTTTTAGAAATCATATATTTGGAGATTAAAATTAATTTAGGATTTTCTATTTTGCCCTTTTAATGGAGTGATAAAAGAATCATGAAGACAATATGGCAATCATGATGCCAATGATGATATGATAGCCATTTCTTTGTAAGTTTGCGTGTGGGAGAGTTCTGGATCCCTGGAATTCATGTGTGAGTTAAGTTGATTGTAAAGTCACATTGAATCAAAATCATAAGGCAATAAAGACAATTTTTTTGCAAATATTTTTGATGGAAGAAACCACCTAAGTATTAAGTGTGATTAGAGTAAAAAATAAAACTTTAAAGGTCTGTCTAAAAATCTATGGAAAACTTCACTAGAAAACATATGAATTTAACGCAGGTTGACTGCCAAGCTTGATGCAGACACGAACAGTCTGTTCTTTCAGTTAACAGCTGTTTCAGCAGACAGCATCTGCAAGTGAGTTGTCAGCAAAGCCATCAGATTTTCTAGGGGGACTGAACCTTCAGTTGAGAATTGTTCTCCTGATGGAGTGGGCATCAAAAAATTGGATCCATGAATCTTTATCATTTTGTAAATGTAAATATACCAACTCTAAATCAATAGTCCTTTAAAATGGGGCCACTTTACTCCTTTCTATAGTGGGTACTACTAGGATGAGTGTTATAATCAGACCTATGCTATGCTCATCCAGAAATAAAATTCCAATGTGTCATAAGTTGAACCTCAAACTAAGCTATATAACAAATCAAAATCTCATGAACAATATTTTGCGTAAAGGTTTTAAAGTTTTAATTTAAAATGGGGCATTGATGACACATGCTTGTAACCCTAGCTACTCAGGAGACTGAGGCAGGAAGATGTCAAGTTCAAGGGCAGCCAGGGCTATTCAGTAAAATCCTATCTCAAAAAACAAACAATCAAAAAAATAAGGGCTGGGGATATAGCTCAGTGGTTGAGTGCTCCTGACTTCAATCCTCAGTACTGCTAGCTAGATGCATGCATGCATACATACACAATTTCTTAAGGCTCTTATGGGAAGTTTGAAATGAGGTTTTTTTGTTTGTTTGTTCGTTTCAGTTCTTTCTTTACTAAAGAGTGGCCAAGCTATGTCAGGATAAAAAAATCAATAGTTTGCGTATACACCAATAAAACATTTTCCAGAAAAGAAATCAGGAAAAAATGCCATTAACAATAGCCACAAACCAAACCAAACAACAACATCCTATAAATACAACCAAGGAAGCGAAAGTTTTCCACAATGAAATTATAGAACACTGAAGGACTGGAAAATGGAAAAACCTTTCACACTCATGGATGGGCAGCTAATATTGATAAAATGGTCATATTCTCAAAAGAAGTATACAGATTCAATGCAATCCCCATCAAAATACTCACGATGTTCTTCACAGAACTAGAAAGAAGCAGCTAAAATGCATACGGAAGACTAAAAGACCAAGGATAGCCAAAGCCTAGTGCAAGCCAAAAAAAGCAATGCGGGAGTCATTGCAATACCCAACTTTAAATTCTACTGCAGAGCTGTAGTAACACAAACTGAATGGTACTGGCATAAAAACAGACACATAGACCAGTGGGTATAGAAGACACAGAGGCAGACCCACACGGATACTGCCATCTAATCCTTGATGAAAATACTTTGCAGACAGGCTTTTAAATAAGCGGTATTAGTAAAACTGAATATACACACGCAGAAGAATGAACGAGAATCTCTGTCATCCTACACAAAAATCAACTCAAAATAGATCACAGAGTTAAAATTTAACTTTGAAATTGTTAGGGAAAAAAAAAACACAGGGGCAACACTCCAACATATAGGCACAGCCAACCACTTTCTCAAAAGGCCTAGGAAATAATACCATGAATTAACAAGGGGGATAAAATTTAAAAATTTCTATACAACAAAGGAAACAAAAGCATGGAGAACCTATGGAATGGGAGAAAATTCTTGCTACCTACTCTTCCGATAGAGTATTAATATCCAGAATATATAATGAAACTTTATAAAAGCTTAACACCAAAAGAAAAAAAAATCAAATAACCCAGTCAATAAATGGCAAGAAATACAAATGACCAATAAATACCTGAAAAGTGTTCAACATCTTTAGCAATCAAGGAAGTGCACATCAAAACTACACTGAGATTTCAACTTCCTCCAGTCTGAATGGCAGCTGTTAAGAATACAAATATTAGGGGCTGGAGCAGTGGCTCAGCGGTTACAGCACTAGTGTGGCAAGCATGAGGGTGCAGGTTCAAATCCCACCACCATGTACACAACGAAGTGTCAGAGCAAATGTGAAAACCAAAAATAAAATTGATCTCTCTCTCCCTCTCTCACTCTCACTGTCCCTCTCTCTCTAAAAATAATAGCAATAACAACAAAAATACAAATGAAAATAAATGCTGGAGAAGATGTGGGGGAAGAGGAACACTTTTACACTATTGGTGGGATTTGTAAATTAGAACCCCTGTGGAAATGATTATGCTCACAAATTTCAATCTCTTGGAGAATGGCCCACGCAACATTTTAAAAATGAAAACTCATATGCAGATGTAGAAAGCACTGTTAGAAATAAAAGAATATAGAGTAGGAGCATATTAAAAACTAAGCCTGACTTTGTAGACATGTATTGGGAAACGGGGGGAGGGATAAGGGTGGGTAATGGGGGGGGCTCTTGGGAGTAAATCTAATTTTCAGAATTTATATATATATTATTATTTTGATAGAAGCTTATTTGATTGTTCAACAAATAAATTTCTGAATAAAATAAATAAAAAAAAACTAAGCCTGAAAAATTATTTTGGGAACAAAAAGGCATGGAAAACCATTCCTTAATGGAAATTGCCTTTGTTTGAACAATATTCTGCTAAATCTTTGCTTTGCAGGCTGTATAAATAGGTGTCCCATATGAAGGGTTAATTTTGGCTGAATTTTAGGGTGTGGCATCTAGGAAATCCCCTTTTGGAGATTCTCAAATCACAGAACCACATTAAGCTCTCTGATTGTCCTCTGCCAAGAAACCCACTTAAATCAGTTTAATGCAGAGTTCTCTAGACTTCCCTGGGCATGGGACCCCTTGTTATTTCCTTCCATAGACTGAAACGGCTTGCAGTATGCATCTGTCTGCTGGAGGCAAAAGAGCAGATGGAGAGCTTGGCTGGGCCAGGCCTGCAAGGCTTCTTGCAGGCCTCAATTAAGTTTTGAATTTTTCCTCTGTGTAAAAATTACAGTCTTCATATCTCCCATTGGAAATGGAATTGCTGTAATTAGACCGCAGCTTTCTGCTTTGGAGAGAGAGAAAAGGAAGCTGTGGACTCGGATCCTCAAGGGGATCACAACTTAATGGGCAGACAGAAATGCAAACTGCTGGTATGTGTGAGATGGTTGTTTCCATTTAGCTTTTTCAGGATGCTTTCACACCGAGAATGTGCTCCCCGCCCTACTATGGGGCTTGAACAGTGGGGACAGGGTGGAGCTTCAAGTCTGGATTTGCATGCCCAGAGAGAGGAGGGCAGTCTTATGTGGGTGTGGTGCCAGGATCAAGGACCAGTGGAGGTCCAGGTCTGTTGGGGTTGCCAAGGGAGATGAACAGTGTGGAACCGACAGGATTGGGGAATGGATTTGGATGGTACAAAGGAATAGCCTAGAATTCAGAAAGCTTTCATCTCAAACAACTTAATATCAAATATTCTCCCTGTGGGCAAGGTTTAAAAAAAAACCAAAATACAGAGAAACAAAACATAGCACACTACTTTGTTTCCACCTAGACTCTTGCGCTGCACAGAAGCGACATTAAGAAATATGAGTTGACAGATGAAATTTTATTTTACAGTGTACAAAGTCCTTATGCTACCAAGTATTAGTCACTGTGTTTGGCTCCCATAAATAACATTACCGTTTTTATACGCATGTAGGAAAGTTCTCAACAGAATCCTATGGTGAACATTTCCACTGATACCCCTGATGACACCTAGCTTTGTATACTATTTTTTTTTGGTAGGGCTGAGGACTGAACTCGGGGCCTTGCGCATGCTAGGCGAGCTCTCTACCACTGAGCTAAATCCCCAGCCCCTTAGCTTTTGTATATTCTTGCTTCTAGAACTCAGTACCCAACCTGGGACTCATGCATGACATCACCTAAAACTGTCTCTTTCTCTCTCTGCTCCTGTCTTCAATTTTGTGTACTGTTTTGTGCATGATTCCCGGGTCTTTAGAAACAGTTTTATCCACATAGATGTATTTTCCTAAACAATGTGTGCTTTAGCTTTTCTGGCTTTGGAGTTTCAAGAAATTATATGTGATCTTCTGATTTTACATATTTTCTTTTTTATTTTAAAGAAAGAAGGACAGTGAAAGAGAGAGAGAGAGAGAATCAATTTTTATTGAGTTTTTCACATGGCTTTCATTGCTCTGACACTTAGTTGTGTACATGGGTGCTGGGGTTTGAATCCGTGTACTGTGCATGCCGGGCAGGCCCGTAACCACTGAGCGAGCCACCGCTCCAGCCCCAGAGTTTACATATTTTCATTTACCATTATGTTGGAAGATGCATCCATGTTTACACACACACACACACACACACACACAAACAACAGAAATGTATTTCTCAAAATTTTGGGGGTTGAGAAGTCACTGCCAGATGACACCTTCTTGCTGTGTCCTCATGAGGCCAGGGAGAATAGGGTGAGATCTAAGGAGACAATCAACAATGTAGCATACACTTTACCCCCCTGAAAATCCAATAATACTTGTGCAATCGTTTAATTCTGGAAAATTTACAATCTAAGCATCTGTTTTTTTTTTTTTTTAAAGACAAGGACAGTGAGAGAGAGAGAGACAGACAAACAGAATCAATTTTTATTTTTATTGAGTTTTTCACATGGCTTTTATTGCTCTGACACTTAGTTGTGTATGTGGGTGCTGGGGTTCAAACCTGTGTACTTGCACATGCCAGGCAAGCTCCATAACCGCCAAGCCACCGCTCCAACCCCCTAAGCATCCGTGTTTTAACATAGGTGTAATTCTTCTTCACTGCTATCTGTTGTAACATTGAGGGTCATGATAATAATAGCCTGGGTGGCTTCCCTGTTCTTACTGTTAGGAACGGTGTCTTTGTGAACTCTGGTACGTGCCCCTGGATCTGTGGTGGATTCTTTAAAGTGTTTGCTTAGGTGTGGAATTGCTCCATTATCATGGTTGAGCATATTAGACTTCAAGAAATGGCACCAGCTTCTTTTTCGGTTGTAACAGTTTATATAATGATCACTGCCATACGAGTTTCTGTTGCTCCACTTCCTGTCCAGCCCTTGGTATATGTGAGACATCCAAATGTTAGTCCACCTACATACAAATGGTGCATCATTATGACTTCACTTGCTTTTGGATTCCCCCGCTGTGAAGTGCATGTTGATATCTTTTGCTGATTTTTTTAAATTGAGCTGTTGATTAATTTTCTTACTAATATGTAGGAATTCTTGGTATATTCTTGATATTAAACTTTTATCAGTTTGTATTGATAAAGATAAGCCTTAAAGACAAAACAAACTGGCTTGCTTCTCAATCTCTAGTTTCTTTGGACGAAGGGAAAATCATGATGTTAATGCGGTAGATTAATCTGTTTGTTTTTCCTTTTTCTGGTTGGTGCTTTCTAAAGTTTTAGAGATTATTTTTGGTGCTTTTTGTCTTTTACGTCTAAGACTCCAGTTGAATTGTTCAGGTGTAAGTAGCAGTTCAATTTTATTTTTTTCTATGGGTGTAAAGCACTGTGCCAGCCTGGGTTGAT
Organism: Aplodontia rufa; assembly: GCA_004027875.1. NCBI lineage: Eukaryota > Metazoa > Chordata > Mammalia > Rodentia > Aplodontiidae > Aplodontia > Aplodontia rufa. Next base: position 8,158 of record PVKS010020608.1, on the reverse strand, counting down.
TAGTTATCCCTGCCTTCCTTGCCATCAATGGCCACTTTGTTTTCCAATGTCCACCTGTGTGGGCGTGTTCCTGACATTTCTGCTTTTTTTCATTCATCAGTTTGCACACAATCTCAGTCGCTACAGTTTTATTATAAGTCTTGAGGCTCCCCCTTCACCTCTTCTTCCAGAAGGCCTTGTCTCTGCTTTTTCATATAAATCCTGTGTTGAAATTTTGAGTATTATTGGATTAAACCTATAGATCATTTTGTTAAAAATGACATATTGAGTCATATAACCCATTTAAATATCCTTAATGTCTTTTAAATGAAATTTTATTGTTCCTCCTTAAAGGTCTCTCAGACATTTTTGGATTTATGTCTGGGGGTACCTTCTGCTTTTTTAAAGCTATGATCAGCAAATTTTAAAAAAATTATTTTTCCACCTGTACAAGTCCAGTATATCAAAATGGAATTTTAGTGTTATATTTTGTAATCTAAGAACCTTGATAAACTCTTTCATTAATCATAATATGTAGATGTTTTTTAATTAAGATGTAAGTAATGATATCACCTCTGAATGGCACTTTGGGTATATATTTCCCATCCTCATCATTTATTTCCTTTTCTTGATTCATCTTGCTGACTAGGACCTCAGGCACATTGCCAAACAGAGGTAGAATGAGGCTTCTTTGACTTTCTTGTGATCTGAGCTCTGCTCATGTTTTGCCTTTAAGAGATATGCTTATTGCAGATTTCCTATCGATACCTTTGTCAAGTTACCACGAGTGGATGCTGAATTGGATCACATACTTTTTGTATATCTAGTACTATGATCCTGTGATTTTTTTCTCCTTTAATTCTTTAATTTATGAGCTACTTTTATTAGTTTTCCAGTGTTAAAACCAGTCTGGCTTTCCTGGAAATTTTCAAATTGGTCATGACATCTTTTCAGAATTCATTATTGGATTTTTGTTTGTAAATATATGTCTAGGATTTTATATCTATATTGGAGTGTTATTTATCTGCAATTCTCACTTTTCTGATACCAGAGTTATGTTATCTGCAATGAGTTAGGGAAGTATTCCCTCATTTTCTCTGTTCTGACTCAGTTTGCATAAAACTGGAATTATTTCTTCCCTGAATGCTTGATAGAACTCACTTGGAATTTTATTTGTGTTAAGACCTGAACTACTGAATTTCTTTAAACTTAAAGGTTTTTCATCTTTTGTCTGGAAGTCAGACTATGATGTTACCTTTTTTTTTCTGGATATTTGTTATTCATTAAATTTTCAAATTTATTGACTCAAAGTTGTCCACAACTCTTGTCCTTTTATCTTTACAACTGTAGTATCTTTCATCGTATTTAGCTTGTTATTGCATATCTTATTTACTACAGCAATCTGATCAGGGGAGTTCATTAGATTTTTAAGAAACAATCTATTGGCTTTGTCCAATAACTATTGTAGGCATACAAATTGTGTATGTCCAATTTTCTCATATTTGTTTTAGTACTTACCTTATCACTATTTTTCTAAATTACATCTTTATATATTGAAGGTATTCATCATTTCACTGATACCATAGTCATAAATAATTATTTTTGTTTTTTTTCAATTTTGATTTTATTTAATTTTTAATTTGTGATTTCTTCTACTACTTTTAAACTGAAAAATCATATTATCTAGATATTAGAGATGTGATTTTTTTCTTCTAATTTTATTTCTACCTCTAAAATCTCAATCAAACTCTAACCTGTCTCTAATCCAGAATTTTATTCTGAATGATATTAGAAAATCAGACTGAAAAAACCAGTGATTCCAAATTCCAGCATCATGACAGAATCACCTTAAGCTCTTTAGAGACCTTTGTCTAATCTCCTTCCAGACTTACTGAACCCTAGTTTTAGAGTGGGCTGGTGAGACCTTAGAATGTTTGCTTTTGAAAAATATCCCTGGTAGTTCTTGATGAGTAACCAGGGCTGGAAATCATTAAACACATTTATTTTTGCAGTTTGATGCTTGATTGTTCCAGTACCATTTAGTGAACATTCTCTTTTTTTCTCTCTGGTTTGAGGGTCCTCCATACTGTTAAGTAAGTGTTAAGTCCCAGAGCTTGCTAAAGACTCTATTAGCGGTCTACTAATATCATGGACTTAGTGGTTGTACAATTATAACACGCTTTAATGCCTGTTAGGGTTACTGGTCCCTCTTCCTTATTCTTATTTTTTTTAAAAATGTCTCAGCTTGGGGCTGGAGCGGTGGCTCAGCGGTTTTGGTGCTTGCCTGGCAAGCACGAGGACCTGGGTTCAAACCCCAGCACCACGTACACAACTGAGTGTTGGAGCAACTAAGGCCATGTGAAAAACTAAATAAAGTTGTTTCTCTCTTTCTCTGTCTCTCTCACTGTCCCTCTCTCTTAAAAAAAAAAAGTCTCAGCTTTCTTAAAAATATACGATGTTTTTGTTAAACATATCATTCAAAACATGATCTGTTATACATTATCACCTGTTACATATAATTTGTACTCCTGTTTTGTTAAGAGTATTTCTTCTCTGTGTGTATTTACATTGCTATGTAATTTACATTTTTTTTTAAAATTTGAGTTGATGAAAAGGATGTCATTCCCTTGATTTTCTAACTGGCTAATATTGATAATAATAACAACAACAAAAAGTGATTGACTTTCTTTCAGCAGAGTTTGTAAAGCACACTGTACCTCTTTGCTCTGTTCCTTGAGTTCCTGGGTTGTGTCATTTAGCCCTTTACTAATGGTGCAATGGATATTTTTATCTGGAGTATTCCCTACCACTCTTACCTAATGATTCACTAAGCTTTAGAGTTCAGCTTTGATGCTTTGATTCTTTATCTAGGTTGTAAGCTGCTATGTACTTCATAATCTAATTTTCTTCTTCTATTCCTGTGTTTTATTTCAGTGTAATCACTCTTCTGTGCTAGATTTTAAACTCCTTAAACTTGGAAGAGAGAGAGAGATAGAGAGACAGAGAAAGTGAGAGAGTGTTTTCTTTGCTGCTATCTCCCCAACCAGTAGAGCAGGATACTTAATGAGTACTCAATAAATATGCGAGGTGAATGTTGTTAGCTTTGCATTGCTATGATCAAAACACCTGACAAGAGCAACTTAGATGAGAGAAAGTTTATTTTGATTCATGGCTTCAGAGATTTATTCCATAGTGGGCTGACTCTGTTGCTTTGGGCCCAAGGTAAGACAGACCATCATGATGGAAAGGTGTCATGGAGGGAAGCTGCTCCACTTGTAGTGGCCAGGAAGTGTATGGTGGGGGGAGTGTCCCCACAGGGAAGATTAACCCTTCCAGGGCATGTACCCAGTGACCCACCTCCAACCATGACCCAACTGCCTTCCATCAGATGGGCAGATCATTATCTAATCATTTCACCTCGGAATATTTCTACATTAACACAGGAGATTTTGGGAGATGCTTCACAGGCAAACCATTACAGAATACATGACTTTTTGTTTTAGTAACATCACTTTAACAATATAGAAGTTATGGTGGAATAGGAGAAAGGATATAGAAAAGCCAAATGATGTCTTACAGTTTTGCAGAAAGGAGGTGTATGAGCATATGGATTAAAGTAGATCTCCCTGGCTTAGAGAATAGGGATTGATTTCCAGAGTGAAGAGGTGTGTTTGGCATGTTTTAGGTGCCAAGTGGATACTGGTGAAAGTAGGTGAATGGGAAACCTTGGATGAGCTGGCTTTGGAAAGAAGGTATAGGGTGAAAGGTGGTGATATCTGGTTTCTTCCCCCTCTCTGTGCTCTGAGGTAGGGAATGAAGGAGTACATAGGAATTGCCATTTACCTCGACACTCAACAATATTGCTCTTGGTTATGAATGGAGAGCAGTTCTATTTTTCTGATCCACACTTCCTCGTGAATTGGTGCTAAGGACCATAACAGAGTTTTTTTTTTAATTTTTATTTTTGCAATGAAACAATATATTTATATTCTGAAAATTAGATTTACCCCCTAGAGCCCCTACTAATTACCCACCCTTTTCCCTCCCCACCTTCCCAGTACATCTCTGCGAATACCTTAGGCTGTGTGTCACTACACCTTTTCAGGGTTTAAAACATGAGAGTTGACTGCCTTTCGAAATGATCAGGGTCTAGCTCCAGCCTCCACAGATGAGTGAAGACATTCAACCCTTGGTTCTCCGGGTTATGCTGATTTCACTCAGCATAATTTCTTCAATAGCCATCCATTTACCTTCAAAGGCTGCAATATCATTGTTTCTAATTGCTGAGAAGAACTCCATGGTATATATGTACCACAGTTTTTGGATCCATTCATCCAGTGAGGGACATCTGGGTTGTTTCCATAATTTACTGTTGTAAATTGGGCTGCTATAAACGTAGATTTTGCTGTGTCACTGTAATATGCTGATTCTAAACCCCCTGGAAAAATACCCAATACAGGAATAGCTGGATCATATGGTGGGTTCATCCTTAGTCATAATAGGGTTTTGAAGACAGTTGTTATGATGTTAAGCTTCCACCTGGATTCCCTAGGCCATTCTTTGGTCTTGTAAGACATACAGTGTGGAGTTTGTCTTGTGGGTGATGTGCTGTTTCCTCTTGGGTGATGAGTCTTCTAATTGGAGAGTTATTTTCTGTCCTTCATCTGCACCCTTGGACTGCAGGCATGGAAGGCCATCTTCCTTTGCCTTTCTGCCTTCTTTGTTCCTGGGGAGACAGCACTCCTTGCTCAAGTCTCTGCAGATGTCATTGTGCAGGTGGTCCAGTGAAATGCTCATTAGTGATGAGTGTTTTGATGATCTGTGATCCTGAGATTTTTTTTTTCAGATCCTTACTCTCTCAGGGATACCTTCTAGTACCCCACCCTGTTCAAGAGATGCCTACAAAATTGGCACCAATTCAGAGTTACCTTAATTGCCTGGTTTACTCAAGGGTGATGTGAGCAGGTGGAAGAAGACTAGGTTAATATCTCAATGAATCTAAATGTTTTTAAAAGTGGTGTCTGAGAGTTGGAAAAATTGTAAGAGTTTTAGATTGGTGTTGTTTAAATGTCTTTCATGCATGGTGGATGGTCTAATTTCCTTGTTTCTTCATGGAGCTCCTAATATCATTTAGAAATTATTATTGTTGCAGTTAATAAATACCATCATAGAGTTGAAATGGAGATAGTAGGAGATAATGATGAGTTTTACGTGTTGAAATTTTCTCACTACTTCAATTATCCCCCCGCCAGTAGAAAGAAGAAAACACATTGGGGAAGTGAGTGGATATAGCAGGTATCATATATCTCTAGCTGAAAACAGAGTCCTCAGATTCCTTAGAATTGACCTAAAGCAACAGCATGTTGCTTCCCAAACTCTGGGCCCCAAACTAAGTCTCTGAAGGAAATAATACATTATTAGGTCTTGCAGTATTCATTTGACTATTTTCTATTGTTTAAACAAACCATTGCTAAAGCTTTATTGAAGATAACGTGTTATATATAGAAAAGTCTAAATGTTATTTAAAAATTAAAACATTAAACAAATTTAGCGAAGTTTCAAAGACAAAATCAATACACAAAAAAGCAATGTTTCTATATACTAGTAAAAAACTCTCTGAAAAAGAAATCAGGAAAACAATTCCATTTATAATATTATCAAAAATATATCTAGGAATAAATTTAACCCATGGGGCAAAATATTCTTGTTCTCCCAAACTGTAAAACACTGATGAAAGGTATTGAAGAAAATGCAAATAAATGGAATGAAATCCTGAATTCATGGATTAGAGGAATTGGTATTGTTAAAATGTCCATATTACCCAAAGTGTCTTCAGATTCAATGTAATCCCTATCAAACTTCCAATGATGTTTCTTAAGATTAAAAAAAAAGAATCCTGAAATTAGTATGGAACCGTAAAAGATCCTGAGTAGCCAAAGCAATCTTGAGAAAAAGGGACAAAGCATGAGGCACCACTCTACTTGACATCAAAATACATGCTGCAAAGCTATGGTAATCAAAACAGCATGGTACAAATACAGAAATATACATAAATGAAACAGAAGAGCCAGAAATGACTCCATGTGTTTATGGTCAACTGACCTTTGCAAAAGATGCCAAAATCATACAATGGAAAAGGGAGCCTCTTCAATAAATGCAATTGGGAAAATAGAATATATGTGTGTGTATGTGTGTGTGTATGTATGTGTATATATATATATATATACATATATATATATATATATATAATGAAAGTGACCCATATCTCATACCATGTATTTAAAAAATCAACTCAAAAGTTTTAAAACAACTAATATAAGACTTGAAATATCATAACACTGCTAGAAGAAAACATAAGCAAATACTTCATGTATTTGGTGTTGGTGAAGATTTTTTCTGGATACGACTTCAGAAACTTGGGCAACAAAAGGAAAAACAGACAAATGTGATCACATCACACTAAAAAACTTCTGTACAGCAAGGAATCAACAGAGTGAAGATACAATCCACAGAATGGAGAAAACATTTGTAAATTATGTATCTGATAAGGAATCAGTACCTCAAATATATAAAGAATTTAATTCAAAACAAGAGAACAATTTAAAAATGGGTAAAGGACTTCAGAAGGTATTTCTTGAAAGAAGTTACACAAGTGGACAAAGGTTATGAAAAATGCTTATTATCACTATCAAATCATGCAAGTTAAAACCAAAAAGAGATATCAACTTACACCTGTTAGGATGGTTATTATCAAAAACACAAGAGATAACAAGTACTGTGAATATGTGGAGAAAAAAGAATCCTCGTTACTCTATGAGTAGGAATGTAACTTCTAATATCCATTATGGAAAACAGTATGGAGGATTCTTAAAAATTAAAAGCAAAATTACCATTTCCATTTCTAGAAATGAAATCAGTATGTCAAAGGTATGTTTCACTCCCATATCCATTGTGGTACTATTCACAATAGCCGAGATACAGAATCGTTCTAGTGTCCCTCAATGGATGAAGGAGAAAGGAAACGTGGTACATATTCACAATGAAGTACTGTTCAGCCTTTTGGAAAAAAAGGTGCTGGACAGCCACTTGCAGAAAGTTGAAATTAGACCCATATCTTTCTACTTTCAGGAGAATCAAGTCAAAATGAATCAAGGAGCTGAGAATTAAACCAGCTACCTTGCAACTGATGGAAGACAAATTAGGTCCAACACTTCAACATTTGGGAGTAGGCAAATACTTTCTCAACATGTCTCCTAAACTGAAGGAAGTAAAGTCAAAAATCAGTGAATGCCATAAAGCTAAAAAGCTTTTGCACTGCCAAGGAAATAATCAAAAGACTCAAGAGGTTTCCTACAGAATTGGAGAGAATCATGGGCTGTGATTCCTCTGACAGGGGCCTCATATCCAGAATCTACAAAATCCTCAACTCGAATACAAAAACACAAACAACCCAATCAATAAATGGGCCAAAGAACTAAATAGAAACTTCTCACCAGAGGACATTAATCAAGCCAATTAATACATGAGAAAGTGCTCTAAATCACTAGTAAACAAGAGAAATGCAAATGAAAATGACATTAAGATATCACCTCAAGCCAGTCAGAATGGGAAAAATGAATAAACAATAATAGATGCTGGAGGGGTTGTGGAAAGATAGGCACACTAGCACACTGTTGGAACTACAGACTGGTACAGCCCCTCTGGAAAGCAGTGTAGAGAATCCTCAAAAAACTAGGGATAAGCCCACCATATGATCCTGCTATTCCTCTGTTGGGTATTTTTCCAGGGGATTTAGAATTAGCACATTACAGTGACACAGCGAAATCTATGTTCATAGCAGCTCAATTTACAATAGCTAAATTATGGAAACAACCCAGATGTCCCTCACTGGATGAATGGATCCAAAAACTGTGGTACATATATACCATGGAGTTTCACTCAGCAATTAGAAACAATGATATTGCAGCTTTTGAAGGTAAATGGATGGCTATTGACGAAATTATGCTGAGTGAAATCAGCATAACCCAGAGAACCAAGGGTCAAATATCTTCACTCATCTGTGGAGGCTGGAGCTAGACCCTGGCCATTGAGAAAGGAGGTCTATTATCATGTGTCAAATCCAGATAAGGTGTAATGTCATACAACCTAAGGCATTTGTAGAGATGTATTGGGAAGGGGG